>JBBBVT010000015.1:9256722-9286379 GCA_037177035.1 Craterocephalus eyresii
CGGAGTAAAAGTACAACAAAATAATCACAGATTTACTCAAGTAAAAGTAAAAGTATTCCAAAATAAATCTACTCACATAAGTACATTTTTTTCAAAAATTTACTTAAGTAAATGTAACTCGTTACTACCCACCTCTGTGTCTGACAATGAGGGACAGATATCTCCCTAAGCTAATTGGCTAGTTACCTACTAACATTACAGTAATGTCAACAAAGAGCTGCTTTCCTGTGTTGATAGCTGTAACAATTTTAATAGTAATGGACATTTTATTACCCTATACAACTATTTTTTATTGTTTTCTTATGTCCAATGTCTTGTTTTCTTTATTTTAGTACAAGTTGCAAAGTTCATTAAAAGTTACTGAATGAGCTGTCATCTTCATTGGCTTTATTTTAAGATAGCACATAACATTTAGCAAGACTTCAAACTGGAAGCTAATGATGGTTATAAAAGAGCTGTTGCATGCTGGTGCTACGAATTTACATATGATCCGATTAGTCAACTAATCGGCAAAATAATTGGTGACTAGTTGATTATCAAAATAATTATTAAAATAATTGTTTGTGGCAGCCACAGTGCATACACTAGTTTATTCTCTGATCTACAGACAAAATCTTAATTCACAACATGGAAATCAGCTCTATTAAATAAGGTTTAAAATGGTGATTAATAGCTGTAATCTCAAAAAAGAAATGTTTACTGATGCAACAAATGAACTGAGAAGTAATTTTTCTCTGGGTTGAAATCAGAACTGTTAATAATTGTGAATAACTCACAATCTGAGTTGATTGACTTTGAATGCTCTAACTCTGAGTCTTCAGTTTCAGAGGAAAGGTGGTAATGGTGGAGGTGCTTTCAGACTTGCATTGGTAAGTCTGGTAAGGTCATAGGTAAAGCATAAGGTCAAGTCCATCTGCTCCTAAACAAAAGTTGTCTTTTCAAACATATCGCTTCGTCATGGACTTTTTAACACCCTGGCTATGTTCAGATATGTGGAAATGTTCCAGATGGGGATGATGTCTGTGTTGTAACCTATCCAGAGCATATCTTGTGCAGTCTGTCAAAAACAACGTGCCACAACTTTCCCTCTTATGACATGGGGGCTAGCAGGTAAATGTCTACTACAGTTCCCAGATAAAAAAGCAGAATGTTTGTCTAAATACAAACAGCATAAAAGACAAGGTAGTTTGAGCAACTCTTGAGTTGATGCCATGTCCTCAGTCAATCCTCTGGATGTCCTGAGGCTGAAAGTATACTTGGAGGAAGCTGTACCTCAGCTCTATCAGGACCACAGGTGGAAATGAGCACTTTTCTAAAACTGGTATAAATAAAGCAATATTGTGTGTTCATTAATATGCATTGTCCCATTCAAATAAACTAAACACGTCCAAATTAAAATTAGGACCAAAGTTATTTTAATAAAAAGTAAGTCATTTATGCAAATATGTGCATGTGACCAGTGTTGTTTCAGTTTCAGCTACCCAACGACTCTGCATAATAATCTGAAATTATATGGTCATAATCCACTTACAGGAAATAAAGACCCCATAAAATTTATTGAGAGTTGTCTTTATTTGACACTGATTAATCAGAAGTGATTATTGCATATCGAGTGTCTTGACAGCTCTTCCACCAGCATCCACGCAAGAGTGACATTTCAGCTGCCAATGTGCTGCGCATCACCAATGTTGGACTGCCACAAAAACCAAAGTGCAATGCAAAGAAATTGCTCCAACATGAAGGGACGTCCATGTTGTGTGTAAAGTGAAACAAAAGCCCTCAAACTGAAAATCATCGGTGAAAGACATATAAACGAACTGAGACCGATCGCCCTGTCCAGATGGAGATTACTGTGAATGATTTGCGCTGATTTTTGTCTAAACCTGGCACCGAGCAGATTAGTCCCATGAAGTATGTTATCATGGTAACTGACTCAGAGTTCAGCTGAACTCGCTCTATCAAACGGAAAACTCTGTATCCACCAACTCTGAGACTAAACAGGGATTGTTTCACACCAACAGACTCCAATCAGCTCATAAAGTAGTTCATTAAGCACCTGCTTACCATGAAAAGGCTACCATGACCACAACAAGCCCCTCACCCACACTCTACCTGCAGTTAATACCTAACCTCTCTAGCTATAACACCTACCTTTGCCTCCCCAACAAGCACAAATACAAACAAACACGTAGACTCAAATGGCTTTTGGTTTAATCAAAACAGAGCTGCCCTTCAACACATTTACATGCCTCATAATGGGAGAGACTCGGTACGGGGCCTGTCATTACACGCACCATTAAAACACAGCAGTAGACTAATCTAGCGCTTCCATAAGCAACAGCAGCAGCAGGAGGGGAGGCGGCAGACAACATGGAAGTGTAGGCTGACAGCGGATGCAGCAGGAGAGGAAGCAAAAGGATGCTGGGGGTAAACAATTATCTGAAAACGGGCAGGTGAAATGAACTGTACGTTTGATGTTTAGGGAAGTGAACAAGAAGGAACAAGAGGTCATGGTAAGTACACAGACAGGAGCCGGTGGTTAGTATTCGATAAGGAACCAGGGTGACTCTTGCTTTTGAATTTCAAATAGGAGGAGAAGGACACCGAGTTCATGCTTGATGAGAGGCATCAAGGGGTCATTTTAGATGACAAATTTGTAAAGAAGTGCAGAGGTGATAGGGGATGTTTAAGGGAAAGAGCAGGGCCAGCGGGTGAGAGGTCAACAAGCAAAAGATCATGTTTGAGGAAGCTGTGAGTGGCAGAGAAAAAAAAATACAGTGCAGCAAGACAAAAGGGAGGTCACTCTAAAAGGAAAGGAGCAGATGAGGGATGGATAAGCAAACAATAATAGCGGAGGAGCGCTGGCAGTAGGAGATACTTGAAAAGATGAAAAACAAAAAGGCGCAACAGGGAATGCTTGAGGATAAGGAGCAACAGTAACAAGCTTTGTGAGGAGGAGCAGCGAGGGATACAGGAGCAGCAGGGGGGGCTCCAGCATGTGAGAAGAGAAGGGGATCGGACTTGGAGGAGAGAGACAAAAGAGGCAGGGGTGATGTTTGGGAAGGAGTAGGGGGGAAATTACACCTCTGTGGAAACAGCAGGCGGGGCAAGAGGTGATGTTAAGGAAGCAGGGCAATGGTAGGGGTATTAGCATGGGGCCACTGAGCCCTGTGAGCTAAAATTATGATTCCTTTAGCAAAGCTGCAAAGGTCCACCCAGGAGAGAAAAGCAGGAAAAATAAACACCACATGTTATCAGAAACTAAATGCATACCACAATAACATAAAAGATTGTCTAAGCAAATTGACCTGATTGATGGCTTCAAATGAGACTGAGCATTAAGGGAATTCAGTCTTTTGTTTGTTTTTGATTTCTTTTTTTTCACCCCATCCCCCACACGTGCACATGATTTAACTGACATTATCTTCAATAAAGGTATCAACTGGTCCAAAATTGCACTACTGGAAGGAAGGAAATATTCCTTTGTAAACCTCAAACTTGCACCCTGAGCAACCTGCAAACTTACTATGCCAAAGAAAGTTAAATCAAGTTTGTAAAAAATAACTCAAGTAAACAAGCTTAGTTGACAGCCTCTCGGGATCCCTGCTTTAATCTCGGTTTGTAGTGCGTAAATTAGATTAAGATTTCACTCCGCATCAGCTTTACAATTAATACCTTCCACCTACCTTCCACTGCGCACACCGAAGTGATCACACAGAGAAGCAATGCAGCCCGAGTCGCCGGCTGGACCATAACAACTCCCCGCCTGTCCTCTCCCATGATTCAGCCGGCAGAAAAGAAGAGTAAAAAAAAATCCCCCAGAAACACGCTGTATTCCTCCGGTGAGCTGTCACATCTCAGTGCTCGGTCTGTGTGCGCAGAACCGGCAGACTCAGCTGGGACTGAGCAGAGATAAACTGCTGCTGAGCCTCCCCTCTCTCTCCGCTCAGCTTCTTTTTTTTTTTTTCTCAACACCTTGCTGTCCAATCAGGAGAGAGGATGCCAGCCCGAAAACCAATCACCCATTCTTTTCCACCTGACCCAAGCCGCATGCCCAATGGTCAGGGCCCCATCGGTTACTGGGAGGGTCGGCTGTGACTGAACAGCGACACCCAGAGGTCACAGATTGAAGCGAAGCGACCAAACTTCAAAGCGTAGCAGGTCGAGGTGTGTCCAGCAGCATTATGGGATGTGATGGGATTTTTTTTAAATGTTTGTATGACAGTCCTTCTTGAATATTGATCAAGACAGTGTGATTCAGTATACAGCAAGATGATTAGTCACTTCATAACTGTAAAGTACATCTTGATATTTATGTCATTCTTTTCAACTAGCATTTTTTTCAATGGACATTGGTATAAAAGAAATTAAATGAAATGAGACATAATAAGCTTGTTACTCCAGTTCATCCAGTGTTTTTCTTTTCTTTTTTATTTTTTTATTTTAGAGACTCTACCATCTTGATGTTTTGTACCCTCACATTTAAGAATCCCCTGTTATGGGTGATATGGTCACAATTGAGTGCGTTTTTTGTTTTTCCTTACAAAGGTTCATTCAAGACATTCTGATCTGAAGGAAGACCCAAAGAAGACCATGACCATGCTCATACCCATGAAAAAAATCTAAAACAAAAAAATTCCTCTTGCAGATGCCACTTATTTATTTTTAAATCATGAGTCTGTGTCTATGTCGCTGAAATGAATGATCCTCTGCTCTATTATTTGTACGTTTTTTGACCAATGTGGAAACCTCTCAGATGTTACAATATTAAATTTGGTGCTGCAATTTTTTTGGTTGATTTTTCATGCAACTCGTCTACTTGAATCTGTTTCCTGCTGTGAGTCCAGGTTATAGTTACAAATAAAATACTTTCTCAAAAAACAAATAACATTTTTATCTGCTTTTCAGGTAAATTGAAATGTGCAAGTGTGAGCTTGGTTGCTTCAGTTGCAAGCCCAAGACTTCAAATAATAAAAACAAAATAAAATCAAGAATTAAGAGTCAAGCCAGGAGAGACCTCCAGGTTAATTTGCTACATGAAAACAGCTTTTGCAGCGTTAAGAGAAAAAGCCAAGTCTATACCAGAGTATGTAGCCTTGTGTTGCAGGGGATGAAGGGGATTAAGTGAATAACACCTACACAGGTGTTTTCACTCATGTGTACTTGCTTCATCTCGGGACTGTGTTTGGTGACACTTCCCTAAATATCCTCCAAGCACCTTTTAGGTTAGAACAACTTTTATTATTCTCACTGGTACAGGCTGAACATGAACACAGGTCTAATCTGCCAGTGTGAAAACTTCTGTGTTGTGAGCTCTGCCAAGGACTTTATTTCTCACCAGATAAAAGCAAACCCATTTCTGTGGAACCTGAGACCTTTATATGAACTTGAAAATCATGTTTTTAAGGATTTATTACTCTGTGGGATGGACATAGAGCTTAAAAAGGTCTTAATCAACACACAGATTAAATGTGCATTTGTCTGTAAGCTCTCTCTGCAATTTATAAAGGCACTGTGTGGTAGTAGTGTCTTGGGAATCAGTCACTTAATATTGAAAGATTATAACAGACAAAGTCCCGTTTCTCTTATTGTAAATGTGTGTACACTTTGTGTATTGTGCCTCTTAAAGTGTAAGCGAGAACTGTTTGATTTAATTGAAAAGTAAAGCTTTTTAGTTCTGGTGGCTGAGAATCAATTTATTCCTTTGGTTTCTTTCATGTTTCTTGCCTCCTTTATCTCATGCCATTTACTATCAGCATGACACTGACGTATTTTTTAACCTTATTCCATTTATTTCTTGACATGAAATCTCAGCAGTCAACATTGTTTTATGTCACTGTGACATCAGGTCTCTTTCGTAGCTTCTACTGTACATCCTGATGGTACTGTGACTACAGCCACAGAAAGTTGATTCTTATTTTAAAGGCTGGATGCTGGAGGCAGTTAAAACGTCCTCCCAGCCTCAGGTGGAGACCAAAAAATCAATTGCAGACCTACTGACTGCCACATGAGCAGAGCAAGAACGTCTCCAAAGTTAAGGTTAGTCTTTTGACTTATACAGGAAGGTTTCTGGAGCCCTTTGTTAAAAGGTTGCTCTGCCCTGAGCGGCTCAAAGTGATTTAACTTTGATCATGGGCAAACAGGTCAGACGCTGAGCATTGATTAATCATTTTCATGTCTAGACACAGTGGTGCAACAATCCACTGTACTGTACAGTGGCATGTGGCAGCCACAAATTGTCCTTCAACACAGAAAAACAAATACTAAATTCTGATTTTACTTCCAAATCGAGCAGAATCATATGATTTTCAGGAAAGATACATTCTGCATAGTTATTTAGACATGTTTGCATCAAGCCTGCTCAAAATTATGACAATGGGGCTCAGAAATGAAATGTGAGCTTTAAACTAAACTATTCAACATTTTTAGATAGGCTTTGGTGTTTTTCTGTGTGTTTCTTTGTTTCTGTTTTTTCTGCATTTTTCCATGTGCTCCTTTTCATTCTCTTGTGTCAAATTTAAAAACATTAGCATCAGGACAATGAATCATTCATTAAATTCAAACACCATGACTGGTGCAGGATTGTCATCAGCCCCATTTTCCTTCAGCACAGCCAGATGAGATGTGAGATGAGCTATGTGTTTATTCGTAGCTGTGGTTCAGCTAGAAGCCAAAACTTTTAAAATAACAAAAAATCCTCCTACATTTGATGTTCATTACTAGAGTGAATGAAGCATCTGGTTCGCCATGTCGTGGAAGGGAAAGGACACAAAGATGACTGAATCTAGTAAGTACAGAGCATCATGCACATAGGCAGCAGTGTAGATAAAAAATATTCTATTTTTTATTATGTGGCCTATTTTTTGACAGTTGAATGAAGAGCTGCCTGTGATCAGAGGCGCTCGCGCCGATCAACAGCCGTCACTTTAAATAAAACATAACCATTTAAACCTGCCATTTAATCATTTATTTCCTTTTTTCACAGGGAGGTGATTCCACCTGTCATGATCTGTGGGTTTTCGTTTGTTTTTTTTGTTGGATTTTCCTCTGCCTAGTCGCTGGCCTGGTTTTCTGCTTCAAGATTATCCCTGTTTCATTTTTCTTTACTATTATGTTCCTTAGTTCCTCTTCTTGGTTTTGTCTGTGTCTCATTTCCTATATTTATTTTGTTGTTCTTTCCCCATGTGCACACTACAAATTATTACACCTGGTATAATTTGCTTTTTAAAGTTGTCCTCAGCAAGGTGTCAGTTACTCTTTGCCAGATTGTTTTCCTGTGTTGTCCTTGTACAAAGTCCATGTGGCTGTGTCATTTTCCCAAGTCCTGTTTGGCTTTTATTATTACTTTTTTATTAAACCTTGCATTTGGGTCCACATCCTCCACAAACCGTGACACCACCTTAATACAAAGACTGGAAACAGGAGAAAAGATTGCAGCTCTGTTAAATAGTAAAACATACAGTGGTTCGGACACATGTAGAAATGTACACAATCACAAATATTTTCAAACTAAAAAAATTTATGTTTCTATTCAGGTTTTATTTGAAATATTTGTAATATATTTGTATTTTTGCCGTAAATGTACTAAAGGAACTGCATCTGAAGATCTAAGAGTGATTCTCAATGCACTATTTTGAACATGTAAATGAACATGTATTTATTGTTTTATTGTTGTTTTATCCTTTTGTATGTATTCGATTTTATATTTTTTTTATTTTCCCAAATGCATGCATGGGGTATCTGAAAACTTTTTTCTGCCACTGTATACCTGTTTACTCTTACTGTCAAAAAAACAAAAACAAAAGATAACCCAACAAGACAAGAGGGATTAGAAAATTATTGGGTTTCTATTAGTTGTTTTCAATTTTAGTTCTGTTTTTTATTTTTGGACTTCACTGGAATATCTTTCTTGATTTACACATTTTTGTTCTCTGTGTTTCTCACACATTTTTCCCATCCAGTTCATTTTCTAAATTAAGCTAGTCTAGCTCCTGTATCCTTCTCTCCAAAATACGCTGTCCTCCTATTGGCCCACTTTAGGAATCCAAGCAACAGCTGCTTGTGATGTGCCAGTTTAGCAGATTACTATAAAACAAAATGCTGGAAGCTGAGAGTTCATTGCCTTTAACTGAGACAGTGTATACTTGGATGCGCCACAACCAGGAGGCTGGGACACTGTGGAGACACTTCTGCGATCGAGTAAGGGTTAGATGATGCCAAGCATCAAGGAGAAACATAACTGATATAAACTGAGAACAAAAACTTCAAGTTAAACTGAGATATCCAACCTGCCATGGTTTAAAGTTTATACAGAGAAGAAGATATTGTTTTGATATTGTGCATGTGGCAATCAGTGCTTACAATAACATCAGGAAGATGGAGCATGAGAAGATTGAGAAGTGATAAAACACTAAATGTTCCTTAGCGACTTTAACAGCAATAATCAAATAAAACTATCAATGGCAAAAGTCCTCTGCTACAACAAAACAGAGTTTAATGGACAAAATGCGTGATTAAATACACTGACTGAAAACCAGCTTAATACACAGTCCCAGAGTGTTTAGATGTGTAGCATGTTACATGTGTATGAATCAGGAGTCCCATATGCAACAGTATACAGTAGCAGTGCAAAGTTAAAGAAAGGCATTCCCTGTTAAACAATACATCACCAGGCAAATTTGGACAGGAGTCTGCAGAAATCCTGTATGTACAAAACACAAAAACATTTCAGGAACTGAAAACCTTTGTTTTCCCAGAGGTGCATTAAAAAAAATAAAAATAAAACTGACGAGGGAGGTCTTGTTCAACATATTTTTAGGCCTTGTCTCCTGTGAAAAATATGTACAGTGTATTAAGCTTTGGTTACAGTTCATCAACCACTGTGTTAAATTTCCCAGTTAACACAGATGTCCATTTAAAAAGTCTTTTCCACGCTACAATCCTATGAAATCGTCCTGGAGTTTTTATTTTATATTTTTTCTGTTTTTAACAACCAGATGGGAAAGCATACTGTGCAATTTTCTGTCTTCAGAAAGCAGCAACTCAAGAAAACTGGTTGTCTGTGCTTGTTGTAACAGCTCTGATTAGACTACTTGCGTCTTTACAAAGATGGTGAGTTGTTTAAAAAAAGTGGACAGTTTTTCTTTTTTTTTTTTCCGGAAGTAAAAGTGAGGTACAATCTTGCATTTACAACATCTCATAGATTTCAGGAGTGTAATGATTTATCTGCAACACAAACAATTCCTACTGAATGTATCTGATTATGCCAACATGTCCGGACGACTACAACACAGATTATGATGCTTTTCTCGTCTTTTTTTTTACCAATAGAGTACATTCATGGCTCAATATGGCGCCAGTCTTTAGGGTAATGTACACAAACATTTACAGTGTACACAATGTCCGTTAAGGTAGACAACCTTGACCAAAGTTACTGAACGAAAAAGAAGTCTTGTTGAACACATCACAGATAAGGGCACCTGCTGACTGGACACCGGAGCTAAGTAGACAATATCTTCATCATCAGAGTTGTTGGCATTTCCTTTTTTGACTTTCTAAGATTATCCTCATCCAAACATCCTCTGAAACCAATAGACTAAACCGCAAACTAAGACACATTGAAATTCAGTAAAATAAAGAAAATGGTCAGTGTTTGCTCCTTTTTGTCAAAGAAAATGTCTACTGATTCCCCCCAAAATATCATTTGTATCTTTTATTTTTTTGGCAAAATTATGCTCCAGTCTTCCACCAACTAAAGCCCCTTTTCTCATTGTTCAGTCCAGCTCTGGCCCTCAGAGTCTGACAGGAGGCAGCAGCGGTCTATCATCGCTGAAGCAGCAGGATGGTCAACGGGAGCAGCAGTAGGAGGCTACAGATGTCAGTTTGAGACGTGGCTGCGCCTGTGACTCGGTTGTTGTCTGGCGGGTAGGCGTACAATCCCGGTCTGCTGCGAGGACATTGGCCACCTACACACATTCCGCTCCCTGAGCCGCTGATATCATCACCTGAACAGTTAGAGTGGAAATATAAAACATGAATTCATGTAAAAAACATAATGGGAGGAAGATCATTTTTCCTTGTTTTTGTCAGCATGCCACCAACAGCTACTCTTGTTAAGCTTCCATTTTCCCTGCTCTCAGGTAAAGGCGAAGATAAATTTACAGAACGTGACTGCAGCTATTTGTCTGAGTCTGTTAGCAGAAATGATTACACATAAACTATGAGGCCATATTTTATGGAGTGTTGCAGTTTTCTCTGGCAAAGAGCTTACAGCTCTGTCTCTGGAGGACGATGTGTTTTCAGAGCACTCCTGTTCAGTCTGGTCATTCTGATGATGTGACTTTTATAAGCAAAATGATTATTTTCAAGGAGCTCTAGGTAGGATATAGTGGCATCTAGAGGTATAGTCTGTGAATTGTGTCACCATTTACTTTCACAAATGGAGGAAAACACTACAGCTGCAGCTGTTTGTTTTTTACCCTCTGACTGGAGTAGAACAGTAGTGCATCATGGGAAACAAGTAGAGAGAAACAGCTGAAGAATCTGAAAATACATCTTTACATGAACTATGTTAACCACAGTAAAATGTCCAAAAGCAGACTCACTTGCATCCTGGAAGTCCACATCATTGCCTTCCAGTGCATTTTTTAGCCTGTTGCTCATTATTTTGAGCTGCATGATCTGCTGTCGGATGGTCATGTCTGGCTTTGTAATGTCAAGCTCCACTTCTGGGTTGTTGATCTGATTGGCCAAACCATCCCCCATCACCCCTGGAAGGTACCTGATAGGATAAAAGCACAATCAGGATGGTGTTAACGTCTCTACTCTAGTTGCGGTTCAGAGGACTGATCATGGAGGATTAGAGTTAGTTTTTCCTTCTGTACATGCCAAAAGCTTCTGCCAACGTCACACACAATGTTACTAACAAGTCTGATTAAAGATGGGTCTGCTTTGATAGACTAATGTAGCAGGCTACAGAGGTTTGTTTATTTCTTTGCAAGTTCACATCTGCATATTTTTGTCGACCCTTAAAATATAAGCCTTCTAAACCAGAACAACATCACTTGAGGCACTTTTGTTGGCAGTACTATGGCACATTGAATAAGTGGGTCATACAGTAGAAATCCTTTTCTATTTGCAGAGAGAGTCCTGCAGTGTCTCATAAATGGACCCTTGAGTTCTCATCCAGGGGGATTTCCCTGTTGCTGTGTTGGCCTCCAAAGACACAAACATCCGACGGGAGTAACTACTTTTTAAATAATGACCAAGGGTCATTAATTGCTTATTACTAAAACATGAATTAAGTCTGAATCTCTGTACTTTGGCATAATCAAGGGCACTAATGTTACTACAAGATAACAATATGAGACAATTCAGTCAGTAATGTCATCAGGCAACACTTTCTACATGGTTAGATCTTACTTTTACAGTTTGCGTGTATCTTATAAAGCCAAAATCTGTCAATGACATGTTGAAGTAATGTCATGCTACAGTTCCACTCAGAGTAGATTTTCTCTTGAGGCTGGGGTAAGCAATATTTTATTTTCTTTATTATGTCATCGGGCAAACATTCCATATAAAACATGCGTCACATAATAACCTTCCAAACAATACAGTTTTGTAGGCAACTGTGTCAAGTATTAAAGTGCAGCCAATCACCGACAAGATCACCTGTGGTGGTCGGTTCTAAATTCATTCATTCATTCATTCATTCATTCATTTTCTGAACCGCTAAATCAAATAGTTTTAAAGCTATTTCAAATTGTATTCTTGGGGTGTTTCTAATCTTTCTGTACATCCAAAAAAGCTTTCAAATTGCTTTTAAATGAAAAAGCCCCTGCCAACGGGAGTGTTGCTCTGCCTCTGAAAACACTGCATTTTGTTTGTCATGTAGGTTTTTCTACCTGAGACACTTTTGCATACAACCTATTCGGTGGTTAGTTCAACACCCAGAATAAACTTCAAAACTTCCCCATTTCTAACCATTAGAGTAGATTAGGCCTTTCTAGCAAGGGGGCTTAAAAGAGACATGAGATTTGCAGCAAGACATACATGCATGACAAAAACATTTAAAAAACCAATTAAATAAACATTAAGTAATGCCTTAACATGTAAAAGGCCATCATATGAAGTCCTAAACACACAGGTAGTTAATTCTCACCAGCCTATTTTAAGTAATTGCTTATGCTAAAATGATCATATAGCATGCTACAACATAGGTACAGGTTGAAAAATACCAAAATTTTCCTTTAAAATCTTTAATGCACCTAAATGTGAATTAAATCCACATCTTCAATTTAGATAAATCCTTTAAAGCTCTCACAAAGTCCTCTATATGTCTGAAAAGTTTCAGATAGCTCATCACACTGATAATTCCCTCTGCCTCACAGACACATAAATTTCATATATTCTTAATCTGTCACACACAGTTAGCCATTAATCTATATTTAATGGCTGCTCTCACATTATTCAGATACGTGAAGCGACATTTATATTTTATACCTTTTGGATGCCATACATTTCCGAGAGCTCGACTCAGGATAAATCTCAATGCTTGGCAGTAATCCAGCCATTTTTTTTTAATCAGAAAGATGTTGTGTGTGACTGGATAAAGTACACATCAACATGACGTTGAATATAGAGCCGAGAGATGCATAACTGTGCTGCCTTGCTGGAGCTGCAAAATGAGGATTTCATCGGGTTTTAATGGCACATTAGAAACATCACTTCCTCACCTTGGAATAATCTTTCCTTTCATTGCTGTTTTTGGTTTGTCAGAAATGAAGCAGTACAATACTTTGTTTTGTCAAAGCCCCACACAATAACACTTTCAACAAGAAAATCCGGCCCTTGGCAAAGCAACTTTCACACAAGGTCGTTGTTTTTCCTCCTTCTCACATTGATCTGTTCGCTCCAAAATGTTTTCGTTGTGTTACTAAATATGACAGAAAATGAGTTTTCTTTGGAATGAATCATGTTTCCGTGCTGCAGAAATAAGGCCTTCACTGAAGAGATTGCAGACCCTGAGAAAGTGTTATTAAATGCTGAAACAGTCATTTATCTGGCACTGATTAGAAGAGGTAGTTAGGGATCTTCTAACAACGACTGTTTGGTTGTCAGAACATCTTGTTTCAGGAAAGGAGCCCAAACAGCAGACTCAGAAGAAATCTTTATCATTTTTCTTTTTTCAATGGATGTTTAGTTTTGATAGGAGGGGGCTGATCTGACCTATAAGAATGACTCGTTTGATTTGATTTGTAGATTAAAAAAAAGGAGTAAATAGATTTAAAAAAGCAGTCAAATCAAGAGAAAATGTAGTATATTTTGGAAGTCATGTTTCCTCTGTTTCTCTCTCACCTGGCTTTGGTAATGCCGTTCCAACATTTATCTTGATTGTCGCCTCCTGCTGCCAATTTGCTGCAAAGTGCCATAGGGAGCTGGACCCAGTACTGACGCATCTCCCTCAATTTACTAGAGAGATCCGACACCTAAAAACAGAATAAGGATCGATATCTAATGTTTTCCCATAAGCAAGTCATGCAGTGTTCATTTCTATCTTTTGCCTCCACAAACAAATATACACACAATTTTAGCTTGAACTCAAAACTGAATGGTGATCATTCACTATGAGCCACTTATCTGCAAATATCTATGTAATCTATTTTGTAACCATGGTAACAAGTGCACACTTCAGCATGGGTATGAGGTGCTGATTAAAAGGTCAAAAAGCTGTTAATACAGCTGTTCCATTATCGTACTCACTGAACGTTCGTTGAGACTCATTAAAAAGTGTGTGGCGGTGATTTCACTGGAATAAGTGCTGAATCGTAAAGGCACAGGAGGCCTCTTTTCCATCGTCTTCGTACGTGAAACCGATTATTCATGGAAAAAGTCAAATGCACCTAATAAAAAGGAGACTATGTTTGTGATCTGTAATGTTTTTGCAGGCTGTGCAACACCCGGGAACATACTGTATATCTGCATATTAGTGGCATTTAAGTGCTACGGGATTTACTCCTTCTCTATAGATGCTAAGGACCAGAACTGTGATGAATCACACTGAAACTTTGTGAATTCATCTTAATAAAGGAAAACAATGAGAGAAGAAAAAGAGCTTACATAAAAGCACATACATATCTAGAGGAACAGACCTGCATTTCCAGTCTGAGTCCAGCTGTTGGGGAGGGTTTGTATTCTAGTGCTGTCAGGGAGCTGCTCTTCCTGTTCTGCTCATGGAGGGTAGGACTTCCTGTTCCTGGTTCACCTGGAGTTCCACATGTCTGGTACACCTACACACATCCAGATGCAAAAAGCCCCCCAAAATGAAACACAAACATGCAGCAGAAGCTTTTTGGGTTGTGAGAACTTAAACGTCCACTAGATGTCGCCATATACCAATGTTTCAAACGGTGAGGACTTTTCCTCTCCCGATTGTCCTGCATGAGATACGACTGAACGTGTGGATAGATTATCATGAGAATACAGTACCTGTCAAAAGTTTGGAAGCAGTTTTCAATTGGATCTAATGGGAAACTGTGTCCAGACTCTTGACAGGTAGTATAAATGTTACATTAAATGGAAGTTAGGCATTTAGATGAAAATGACATACTGTATGGGAAACCAGATATAACATGAAGCTACTAGTTAACTTTTATTAGGTTTATAATTTAGTCTCAATGTGATTTTGAATATAAAGACAACATCTGTGAATAAATAAAACCAAAGGAATTGAAAAAGAGCTGATGTGTCAGTGAGAAAAACAAAGATATGTTACCTTTGCTGTAAATGAGTCCATGTTTTCCTGCAAATAGTGCACAGCCTCATAAATTCGTACAGGGATGGAGGTGAGAACCACATCAAGACTGGGCTCTGTGCTGAAACTGGACGCCACCTGGATCATTGTATCTGAGCGGAGAGGAGGACAGAGCTTCTGTTCTAACAGGAGTAAACTGTACTAAAATGGAAATCTCGAAACGTAAAACAAACTTGTTTGTTCAAACTGTAGTTGTTGCAGGCTTTGTTTTATTTAGTGAAAATCAATATAAGGAAAAAAGAAAAATCAAATGAAATCAAAGAAAAATCAAATCAATATAATCAATAATAATCTGTGTTTTTCCAGTTATTGTAAAAGTATTAAATATGCAGATTTCTTGAGGAAAAACTGTAAATTCTTGATTAATCTCACCTATTAGGTTTTGCCACTCTGGATCCAGGTCAGCTTGGTTGGCCAGGCAACCTTTCATCACATTGGAGCAATAGCTGGAGCAAGGTTTGACGGAGGCCAGGCCACGACAGTGGGGGCAGTAAACCAGCTTCATCAGGGCCTTGGAGCATTCTGGGCCCAAAGACACCTGGTGCAGGCAGAATCACAAACCATTGGTTTGAGTATTGGAAGGAGGACATTTATGTATTTTTTACAAGTAATGCAGATGCGTTGCTGTTCAAGATGTTTCTCTTCAAAGTGACTGTTCAGTTCTACATGTCTATGTTTTATCAACTTTAGTCCAAGATGATAAATATGACAACAGAGGGCAGCATTGCTACATTACTGCAGAGAGGAGTCAGGCTGAACAGCAAGGAGATGCCAGCCCACCATCTAAGTCTCTAGAAGATTTACAGACTGTCAACTCTAGTCAAAGGGGCTATTTTACAACTACTACTCAGAGGTCTGATAGAGGGACACTTTAAACGGAGGACATCTGCTTCCAATGCTTCAGTGCCTTTTCCCACCGGCTGTCCCACAGACTGACTGACTGAAATGTTTAAATCATAACCGGACTGCATTCATTTGTGTGACAGCAGTCCCCTCTCTATTGCAAGTTGATGAGATTTCAGGTTCACAGTCAGATATTACCCATGAGGACATGTCATGCACATGAACAGTTCTCTTCATGTCTCAGACATATATTTAAAAAATAACTTGTGATCACAGAAGCGACGTCCAAAACAAGGTTTCACAAAAAGGAAAAAGTTGGATTTTCACAGATATGACAGTTTATTGAAAACCTACCTTGAGTTACAGCATAAAAGCGTAACAAACATTATTGCATCCTCGACATGACTTCAGTCTTGTTTAGCCTCTAAATGAGAGCTTTGTTCTGATGTCAGTGCTTGGCGGATCATTTTTGATTATCTTTGTGTTTCTCATTTGTAGGGTGGAGATGTTTTCTCTGGCAGTTGGGGTGTGTGAGCCATGCAGCCATCATATCTACTTGACTGGGAATCAGCCCAGCAAACATTAAACGCACTCACAAACTCGCACACAAACAGAAACCTGCATTTCCCATCACTTCACAGGACTGACTTACATTTAGTTCCTGGAGACTTTGAGGATTCAAACAATCATAACTGCTTAACCCTAGATTTAATCATTTATGTTACTGGGACAACAATGTTGTCTTAAGAAATAAGGAGGGTCCCAATGATGTAACCTGCAAACAATTTGAATAACACAAGTACATCCACTCACCTGTGAGACTTTCTTGACAACATCTGCACTGACTAACAGCCCTTGGACAAATGACCTGGCCATTACAAAAGCCCGGATCACCTTCGCCTTCATGTCACGCGGGACATCTCCAAATGGCCGCAGCGTCTCCTGTTGCTTAGCAACACATTCAAGGTAATCCTCTGATAAAGTGACCTGTCGGACAGAGATGTCAGCAGTAGGCACAATGTAAGAGAAACATTTCACTCGGTAAAACATTAAAAGACTAACATGCTTTTCAACAATGTCCATGAATGAACATTAGATTCAATTTATACGTAATATTAAGCATGTGGTTAAAATTAAATAAGTAAGAAGTAGAGTCTGAAAGTACCTGCAACACTTTGCTGAATTCCTGTGTGTTTTAATACAAAACAACCAATATCAATTTAGCTGTAATGATCTAATTCCTGACCTTTGTTCTTCACTTTGTCCCTCTTTTACCTTAGCTTTTATATTTCATTCTGTATTTCACAAATTTTGAGTAAGTCTGTTTTCTTTACTCACATCTGTGGGGGCGGAGGTTTTAAAAGTTCGCTCCAATAGGCGGGACCAGAAGTCAGACAGGTTCTCATCCAGGTTGAGAGCAGAACCCCGATAGTACTGGCGCAGGTCAGTGTAGAGATCGGTGTACAGTCGAGTGTTCTGGGAGTACAGGGGGCCGAGTGGAAGCAGCACCTCCGGCAGGGAGTTCTCAGAACGGCCATGCAGATCTGTGAAATAGGCTGTGGAAGACAGACAGCAGTACATTTAAGATGACTACATGGGGGGGAAGCATGATAAATCATGACCTTGTAAAGTTGACATACAGTACAGCTGATAGTTGCTGATTTAAACAGTAGAAACAAAGCAACATGAGTGAGTCATGTTTCTGCCCACCTGACAAATTCAGGCCCTATTTCACTTCATCTGTTTTGATTTCACCATGAACCAGCTGTTTTTATAAGGTGTCTGTCTGTGTGTCTTTGAAATGTCAACCTTTGAAGTTTCATGCTACAACTCACAAGGGTGATCAGTCATTTAATCATTTATCCAATTGCTGCAAATAATAGGAGCTTTATTAGCCATTTATCATGTTTATAAGCACTCTTAGGCCAAATCCCAATGTTCCCCCTACGCACAACCACTGGCCCTCACTCACTATCACTAGCCCTAGAAATGAAGCCACAAGGGGTAGGGCCTTTGTAACCTTCCGTAGGAATCGGGACATCACTCGCTGGTCACTGCATTGTTTAAATTTGGGTACGTAAGCAGCTTCTAGCTAGTTCGCTAACGTTCGGAACGTACATAGATAACGTTACTTGTAGCAATATTGTCTTGTCGCTGTTATTCTGGTTTATTATCATAGGGATGTGAAATACCAGATACATTAGCAGGAAATATGAAAGCTAACAAGCAACTTTAGCAGGGCATTGCAATATGCTAACATTGCTCTTGTTGTGGACTAAAAATGTTGTGGTTACTTGTTGCATTACACACTGTTCAAACACGTATAGACACTGTTTTTGAGGGTCGCCATGATTCAGTTTTGAAATAACGCAAAGCATTATAGGATGACGCAAAGCATCATGGGATATTTATCTGGCCCTTCCTCGGCGAGTCAGCATCTGATTTCCCCTATTTCTGAAGGGCTGGATTCATACCCCCTGCCCCTCGTTATGTCAACTACCCCGACATGTACTTTACTGCCTTGAAGTACTGACTGCTTTCCACCCCAGCACATCAATCCATTTTCTTTTTCTTTTTAAACCTGTTTTATCCAAAGCAAGGTTGCTCAAGCTAATCCCAACAACTAAATGGATTTAATAAATTCCTTGATAATTGTGTACTGGAAGGCAATTTAGCTGAAAAACAGCATGAATATTCAGTGTGTGAAAAATGGTAAGAACAAATTATGAGGAGGAAATATTCAGTACAGCCATACAAATTTATTTGCTGTCAAAACGGTGAATAATAACAGTTTAAATATCACAATAATAGCATTGGCTGTTTACTGAAGAATATCTTTTGTAGTCATGGTGAGAGTAGCTTTAATCTAAACAACAACAAAAAATTTCTTAATATGTATTTAGATTTTTTATTTCCTTTGCAGCCAAATAGATACAAAGTGACAGAGAGGTCCAACTGAGAGAATAAGAGAGTCAGAGAGCTGCATCTGCAGTATACTGGTCTGGGCTTTACTCTTCAGCTTCAAAGGCCGTAGTGCGGTGCCAGCTCGTTCTAACCACAACCAGATGGACAACCATTAATGCTACTGAGGTTGCCTGCTGCCTTCACACTCATAATATCATCCTCCTGACTAGTCCTCATAAAGCCCTCCATTTTTACCCTCATTCATTGTATTTTACCTCCTTGTTTCTGCTCAGTACCGATTGCACATTTCTCACTTGCTGTATTTGTTTCTGTGTTGTTATCTGTGTCACTTCTCAGTCTTCTTCCTCTCTCCATCCTTTTCTCTCTGATGTGCAGCGATCTGCAGACTCAGCTCCTCAGTGGGTCAACTGCTCATTAGCTATACTAGCCACTGCCCCGGGGGACACCCCTCTGTTTGTGTGTGTGTGTCACTGAATGCAAGTGTGTGTGTGTGTGTTTCCCCCGAGATCAGGGGATCGGCTTATCACATTTCATTGTGTCTGGCTGACTCTGCTCTCATTATAGCACCCAGTCAGGGGTCTCTTGTTGTACAGCACACACACACACAGCAACACATTCATCAACACACAAATTTACTGCTGCTGTCGAAGCTACACTATTGAACGTACACACATTCTTGCAAATATACAAGATATAAATGTCACGCTCTGCGGGCTCACTTCTGAAGCTCCACTATTGAGCTCAGGCACTAATAAGTGTCTTGTATGCATTCACACACAAACACACACCCTACTTACCGTCGAAACTCCTGTAGAGTGTATTGAAAGCAGCCTGCAGGGACCTGCCGGCCTCTCTGATCAATCCCTCTGTCTCCTGAGCGCTCAGACCAGCCAAGCGCTCCTCCATGGTGCTGGTACAGCAGGTCGGCCCTTGAGGACACATCCTCAGATGTTCACCTGGCACAGACACAAAAGTAGTCCCTCATTTGATTACACTGCATTGATTAATATGATTTTGCAAATGAACATGTCAGTTCTTGAACAAGCATGTTTACGATCACATCAAAGCAAGCTCAAACAAAAGCAGAGGGGTTCAAAAAGTAACTCCACTTGTTTCAGTCTCATCTGTAAGGTTCATCCCTCTGACCTGGTAAGAAATATCAGTAGCATTAATACATTTTACATCTAATTTCATCATGATGCAAAAATCTTTAGGTAATTCTGAGTAAATGTGAAAATGATTCAGTGTTTATTTTGAACACTGCTTTATAGAAAACATAATACAGAACATCCTCAAAACACTGATATGTTTTGAGGTGATATGTATTCAGATGATATGTATTTACACATAGATGGAAACTTCTTTCTTTTTTTTCTTTCCAGAGTAATGGATTGTGTGGACAGAGCTATACTTAGGGCCAATGATGGATGCTAAAATGTAGGCCGTGAAAAGTTAAAAGGTATATCTAACACTGACATTCAATTGCTCTGCAGACAGAATTTCTTCCTTTTTACCATCATATTTTATAAAAGAGGTTTCTGGAACACAAACAACAACCAAAGAAACGGAAAATGACTTTCCTCTTCACATATTCTTCGTCACAAAATGCAGCACTTCAGATTGAACTAGATGTGTAAGAGTTTTACATGAGCTAATCAGAGGAGTTAACAACATTAAGGACAACTGTTAATCTATCAGTCTTTTCAGTCATTTGAGCTAATATTTATTCTGTGTAAAAAATTTTAACTCTTTACAGTAACTGGACTTTGGGGCTGGAGTGTCTTTCTTCTACCGCCACTTTTGCTTATTTATAGAATTTGCAGGCATCTTTATTAAGTATTTATGGTTTCTCAGAATCCTTTTATCCTAGTCAAAAAATCAACAACAAAAGCACTCTGTACAGGAAATATAGTATAGCCTATTTAGTTTATAACTTTATAACTGTTTCATCTGATTTATATCTGTCAGATGAAGATGTTTTTTATATCTGTTGTGTAGATTAGATTGTGTTTTCTTTTCTTTACAGCACTTTGGTCCTGTATGGTTGTTTAAAGTGCTTTATAAATAAAGTTGAATTGAATTGGATTGGATGTATATATTGTTAAAGTGTGTTATGGTTTTAAGGCAAAAGTTATTCAGACATATTTTGACAAATCTCTGAAAAGTCCAGGTCTGTTTCAATGCTGTCAGTGCATAATGAACATTACATAACTTTATAATTATTGAAATTTTTTGTCTGTTTTAGCCCCGCGATAAGTGAAATAACTTTTACCCTGATGTAAAATTAGTTAATACAACAAAAACTTGAAATGTCAAAAGTAGGCATGCAGGTAAATTATGCTATTTTTCTCCATGAGCTAATTTGAACAACATTTAATGATGTTGGAAAGTTTTCTTGTGTTTTATTTTATTACTACAACCACTATTTCACATCCTTCCCATTAAAAAGCCACAAAGTCTCCAAAAATTGAGCCAACAAACAAAAAGATTTGATGTTCATCAATGAAACGCAGAAGCTGCAGCAAAAAAAAAGGAAAACTGCAAAATTTTCTTTCCTCAAGCTAATCCCTGGACCTTGATCATGACTTGCATGGATCACAGAAAGTGCGCAAGTATACGCTTGATAACGTTTTGCCTTCAGCATTTTCTTTTCTTTTTTGCCTTTTCGCATGGGGATTCTTATGCCCATGGGAGAAAGTAAAAATGAAGATCTTTTTGACACATATATATACATACTTGAACACACACACAAACTCACACATAGTGCCTGCCAGACAGCTAGAGAACAGTCTGCAGCATCCGTCTCTTGACAGATTAGAGGCCTCAGGATTTTTCCGTGTGCGTATCTGTGTGCCCGTGTCTGAGAAGGTTAAGGGTGAGTAAGTACCCCACAGCTGTGTGCTTCACTGCGCTCCTCCTCCTTAACAGGTCGTGGGCTTGTGGCTGTGTGTATGTATATGTGTGTACGTGCCTGTGCATGGGCGGGTGTGTACGTGGGTTGCAGGGCAGAATTTGTCCAC
Source organism: Craterocephalus eyresii (assembly GCA_037177035.1). NCBI lineage: Eukaryota > Metazoa > Chordata > Actinopteri > Atheriniformes > Atherinidae > Craterocephalus > Craterocephalus eyresii. The sequence goes on from JBBBVT010000015.1 coordinate 9,278,323, forward strand.
CATGGTAAGTGGAGCAGAAGAGGAGACGCCTTCATCATCACCGCTCCATGAATCTTTCATTGCCACTTGCTGGTGTGTGTGCGTGGAGTGTGAGAGCATGGACAAAGATAAACAGTGGCAGCTGTATTACAGGAAATCAGGAAATAGCAGATAATGTACCACTTTGTTTGTTGTGCATATCTTGTATTTTTTTATGTTTTTTTCTTCATAAAATGCATGGAGAAAGAGGATTTCAAATTCTTTAGAGTTAGAACCCGCAAGCACAAGGAGAGATCATGTATCTGATTTTTTTTTTTAAATTTCTATAGCATTCCTTGAATTTATGATTCATCCCATTTAGTCTGAGATGAGAAACTTTGTTTTTTATTTAAAAAAAAGATATATATACACACACATATGTATGTCTGCAAAATGAAACATGAACGAAACATGAAACAATGAAACATCTGCGAAATGTCAGTGCAGATGATTTGCCCTTCTTTTGAAAAAAAAGAAGTAAAGCTAAATGTTGGTAATTATTACCTTAACTTTGGTTTTTATGAAAATTATATCTAAACCACAAGAAGGCCTGTGTAATCGTTTCCCCTTTTTGTATATTCAGCAAATCATCTTAGAGATGTGCAACTGTATTCCTTAGCTGTTACCAATTAGCATTGTGGTGGAAGCGTCAGAGTTGCTACAAGGCTGCATGTGTTATTTTAAGAGAAAAATCATTATAGCCCACTTCAGTTCCCATAATGCATTCATTCTACATGGCAGACCCTCATGAGATTCAAGAAAAAGGGCCACTTTTTCATGCCTGGGAAGGCTGATATCATGCTTAGTTATGTAAATGGCCTGTACTTGTATAGCGCTTTTCTAGTCACAGACCACTCAAAGCGCTTCACATGACTAATCTCATTCACACAGCACCTATATTGGAACATACTGGTTGCTTAGGTGCTAACATTCACACATTAACACATTCATACACCAAGGGAGGCAAGGTAGGGTTCAGAGTCTTGCCCAAGGACACTTAGACATGTGCCCGAGAGGAATCGAACTTCCGACCTCCTGTTTTGGTAGGCGACGGCTCTATCCACTGAGATTTGGATTTGAGAAACATTAATTAAAACCAGCGTTTTAAAACCACATCAGCAGATGCCTCATTTCATTGGCTATCTTTGGACGATCATGCACCAGATCTAACGTTATCTTTGATGCATGTGCAGTGCTTACCAACACAGACAACAACGTATTTACTCCAAACACATATGTTTTATAGCATTCTTGGGTTTCTGTGTAATGGCAGCAACTGGCATCCTGCGATAAAACCTTAATTTATTTGGAGACACATGAGAGCACGCTGATGACACAATAACACGTGTTCAAAGAGCAAGCTTGCAAACTTGCTAATACATGCTTAAAAGCGCATTGCAGTAAACAGGAGAGGGCTCAGCATAGTGAAGGCTATTGAAAGGAAGCGCTTCGCTCAAAAGTTTCAAGATGGCATACGGGGAATCCGTGTGCGTCCATGTGTTTATAGTGGTGGAAACTGCCAAGTGGAAACTGTTTTTCTGCAAAGCCTTTAAGGAAAACAGCTGCTAAGTGCTGCTGTTAAAAAGGGTGTAAACAAGGAGAGGAGAGCAGAGGAGAAATTAGCTCCACAGTGAGGGGAGATCTGGGTCAAATAAAAACAGCCTCTGTAGCTGATTTGGTTGGTCACACAGAGTTTGCCCTTGGGCTTCAGCATTTTGTTAAGTCCCCATCATGGGGAGTGAGCAGATACATGTACAGGTTTGTACTGAATATATGATCTTCATTGATTTTATTCATTCTCTATTGCCTGGAGCCTCTTTCAAATAAGAACAGATGCTTTGATGAAGGGAGTTATGAAATTCCATGAAAAAATATCCAGTCTGAATGGATTTCCAGGAATTTTGTCAATCACTGGCTGCTTATTTTGGTTTTGCATTCCATATGTTTGAATATGTGCCATCACAAATTGGCTAAATACCAGTAAAACATGTCCACAGTTGACTTTACCTGCCACTGTAAACCAGAGTCAGATTCTACTGTTTAATTCTAGTAAAGAAATTTCTCAGTTTTTAAATGTAGATGTGAGAACTACATTACAATACACAAGACAAAGCACCTAACACAAAACTACAGCAAATACAAATGATCGCTACATTTTCTTTCTTTTAATCTACAACATTTAGATTAGGAATATTTAATTGGGACACTAATGTGACCTCTTTCTCAAAGCACCTGTACTTTGCTTACAATGACAGAAATCAAATAATAAAAAAACACAGTGGCAATTTATTAAACACAGATATGCAAAGTTATAAGTCGATATCATGTCAAATATTCCAGTCAATACTTCCAGTCCTCCATGTTATAATGTATGAGCAGCTCTGTGACTCAAACTGACAACGAGTTTTTTAAACTCGAAAAATCCATTGAATTAAATTATGATTGGCCTGCTTATTATCAAGGGAACGGGATTAAGTCACCTCATTAGATGGCATGGTAATTTTTCCTTCTTTAGAACTAACTTTGTGGAAAAGTTGGATGTTATATTTATGGGGATAAACTTATTTAATGGTGATCACTATGCCAAGTTTTCACACAGATTCTCAACGCCCACCGGGAGCTAAGAGCAGCATTAGATAACCTAAGAACCTTGTTCTGCTTCAGGGCATTTTGCACTTAATCATTAGTGAATCCATTTAATTCAAAACTTGTTTCTGGTTTTGCCTGCAGACATATAACAGCCTACCCCTGTCGCTATGGAGAGCACATCGAAACAACAGAGCTCACCTATTTCCTTTCTCCATTAAAAGCATCTGGCTAACCATTCCTTCTTGGCATTATGCTCTTCTGCTCTGTCCCACTGATTTTCCCCACATTCTTCGTGGCAGCCCCGACATACCTGAACCCGTCTTGACAAGTGATCAAGCTCAGCACACGTGCCAAGTGGACGGACAGGTAATGTGTACCACCCTGCAGGCTTGACAGGAAGTGTGAACCAAAGTCATGTAGTGGCAGGAAGTTAGAAACTATGATCTGAAATTGTCAACATTAGCTAAAGCAGAACTAAACCAAAACTCTCAGACAAACCGTCAATAAGCTGAATCAATATTTAGTCATCATCCAGATCTAATCAAAAATTTAATGCATGAATTTATATAAACACTTTAAAACAGTTGTCTGTTTGCTCACTCAGTTATCAGTTCACTTAAATTCTCATCAGTGTTATGGTAGCGTGGTGTTGGCTTTAATGTTGGTCTCAGGAATACTTACTGGTTTGGACTTCTGGCTATAGTCACATAATTGGTATATGCCCTCCGGCAAAATGCATTTTTGTGTTCATGGAAAGATTTAGCATTTTTCAGAAGTAGTTTATTAGTGCGTCATCTCACTGCAGAGGGATCTTGCTCAGTGTTTAGCTAGGATCTATGAAAAAAGGAGGTTTTAAGAAATCATCAGATTTTCATGGAAAAAAAGAAATCTGAGGTGAAGGACACCAGTAAGAGCCTCTTTTAAAGCAGTGTTTACTGTAAAAGCTTAAGAGAGCATCTTTTGTTGCCATAAAAACTAGTTCCACATTTTCACAATATCGAATGAGTTTAAGCTGAAAACTGTATGCGTGCATCATTCAATAATGTCTTCAAGATGCAATTTTTTATATTGTGTCATCAATGTAAAGTATATACAGTACTCACATCTCACTTTATGGACTATTCAGAAATTAAAGGATAATTTACTGTTTAACAATGCTTCCACATTGAATGGTCATTTGGACATCAGTGTGACTTCGCAGCAAAAAGCACAAAAAAACCAAAACTGGTACAAGATGATGCATTAAATGGTAAGGTTTACCATCATTCATCGGGCACAGCTGTGACTCACTGGGGGCTGATCTCTCTCTTTTGCCATGCTAGATTAAATCTAATAAGAACAACAAATTAGCCTGATTGTGTAAACTTGAATTGATCTTTGGGAAGTGTTTTAGCCCTAACTGATTTGTTAGGTTCATTCAGGTAGGGTGGTGGGCTTTAATCTTGTTTTTAAAGGTGTTTTTCAATAATGAGATTCTTAAATCAACTGGTGTGTGCTTTATTTCAATTACAGCTCCAAGGTGATGCAGCTGTTCACATCAAGTCTGTTTGTTATGTCCTAGGCTGTGGCCTGGAATGGTTCAGTTTTCTCAAGTCCAATCACCAGCTAATCAACCACTCAACCACCTGCTATCTACCCAACCATCCCCTGTTTGGACAACAGTTCCTCTGTCCACCTCTGGTTGGCTGCTGAATCCAACATTCATCTGCTCATCACCATCAACCACACCATTTAACTCCAATCCGGACATTCCACCATTGGGGGAGCCCAGAGCAGGCTGCACAGGCGGTGGTTCGCGCCGGTCAGCTACTGCTGATCTCCTGCTCTTGTGTTTTTTTTCGTTGTTGGTTTAGTTAAGTTATCACTTGTTTACTCTTACCTTAGTTCTAGGGTTTCTTATTGTTTTGCCTTGCTTTCTTTTGTTAGTTAATTGTGTTTTGAGGCCATGGACTGTATGTATTATTGTAAATAAGTAGCTTGATTTTACACACTTTCTTTTTCTTTATCTAATGTTGACGACGCCTTTTCCCTAGACACAACTGGGTTGTAACACTGTTCAATCTACACTTTTCAGGAAATGTACTCATTCTCTGCTTTCGGTGTGTTGGTAGTTTGTAAAAAAGACTAATAGCATGGAGAATGGAGCCTTGATCTCTTTTAAGTCACAAAATGACAATTTAATAGCACTGGACATTTACCTTTTAGGCAAATGAGGTATGGTAAACTTCACAGGCATTAGAAAGCGATCTGTCTCTCCATATCCTTATCTTTTTTGTTTATTAGCTAAATGTACACACTACAAAAATATAAAACAAGATTAATGTCCACCAGCTTACTTGAGAGCACCTAATGGATCACTAAGGCCTAAAAGTTCACATAATAGGCTAATTTTTATTTTCAAACCTTTAGACCTTATCTTCAGGAAAGTGGTTGTGACTGGTGCCTTTCATCACCCTTACAGCACAGACGTTAATGTGGTTTATATTGTGGCTTTACTGTGAAAAATATCAAATATCCACCCCTTTTCTCTGCTGCTTATTCCAATTCAGTGTCGCACCGCAGCTGGAGCCTAGACCAGCAGAAGGCCACGGCAGGGTGCATCACACCCTGAACAGGTCGCTTGTCTGTCACAGGGCCAGCACAGAGAGGCAAGGTAGAGTAATCAATTGGTTTGCTTTGCATGTCTCTGGCCTGTGGAAAGAAGCCAGAGTACCTGGAGAGAACCCACGCAAACATAGGGAGAGCATGCAGAAAGACTGCTGGTTGAATCCCACCCTGGCCAAGGCTCAAAGCACTGACCCTCTTGTAGAGAGGCAGCAGAACTGTCCATCATAAAATCAAGGGCTCCATTCCTCCCTTTTTTTTTTTTGGTTTGCAAAATAAGGAAAAAACTGAACTATAGAGCAGTCATAAATTCAGTCAGTGTAACTAAAGCAGTTCTTCTGTGTCTGATTGGCTGGTGGAACATAATACGTGAAATATAACATATAATGTACTACACACCATGTAACATTAGTTCTATGTCGAGTAAGATTAATCCTGCTATATGTAAAAGGGCTCATTGTCCTCGCTGTTTGGGAGCTTAACAGAACAAATCATAAACATACTCCTCCCTTGTGGCCTTGTTAGGATGGATCGGGGTCACCAGACAAACTAGGACCACCACACAAGGACCGAAGCACACACTTTTAGACAAATACACAGTGTAAGCTTTTATGTGTCAAATCAACACAAAAACACATATTTAATGATACTCACATAAAAAAATATCCTTAAAATGCACCTTATGCTAAATGATTGATTCAGACAGCAACATCACATACTCTGTATCTATACCACCAATGCACTCCTATACATCTCAGCTCTAAATATGCATCACACATTTATCAACACACTGTCACAGTTCAGTTTTCTGATTTAACAAACTGATGCTTCAGACACTTTGATGCAATGTTTTTGATAAACTACCTTCTAATTGTATTTCTAATTATAATAAAGATCTAAATAGCTGAACTTTTGTTAGCCGCAGACAATAAAATGTGTTTTGGTTTAACTCTTTCATTTTAACGCAAGAGTTTCTGTACCATTAAAAAAACAGGTTGATTTTGATTTTCATGAGAAACTCAACAATGTTTCCAATGACTGAGATTGTTGAGGCATCTAGCAGGTTAAATGAAACATGAAAATGTAATTACACAGCGTCAGCTGCAGCACAAGCGCTTCATCACACATCTAACCTGCACCGACATTGCAGACGAATCTTTTCTCAGAGGTCAGGATATTATACGCTGAAGCTGAAACAGCATAAAGCATAACTAAATGACACGTTTCCAGGTGTTGGAACATATTTCACCCTTTTTTAACTGCTGATGAAGGAGTACAGTTTCAAAGAATTGCCAAGTTAAAGCATCACTCTTGTCAGCTGTGCTTGTCGGATCACTGCTGACACATCGTCTCTTATTCTGGATGGCCTCGACAGTTCACTTGTCCTGAGGTGAAACATTCAATAAAATAATTGGACTGAATGACAATAAAATTTGATGGATGGATGGTGACTTTCTTGTTTTCACTTTTTTGAAATTGCGTCTAGAGTAAATATCAAGCAATAATAGGTCAAACTAGCTCAAAGTTGTCAGACATCCTCATCCCTCTGAAAGCATTTTTAAGTGTTAAAAGGACAACAATAAAATATTTAATTACTATTTTCTTAACATTTTTCAAATAAACCACCACAAACATATGAACATATGATAAGATTGTGCAAAGGACACTCTCACGTCCAACAAAGCAAAAACTGAAGAATGTAGAAAATAGAGATTCCCCCACTTGATCCCACTCAGTCTCAGTCCAATTCCCTCTCCAGACTTGTCTACCCCTGTCTCCCGCTCCAAAATCACCTCATCCTTTCAGCCATTCTTCTTTCCTTAAGTCTTTTTCGAAAAAAAACAACAACTTCTTCTTCTTCCATCCTGCTATTTCACTCCAATGTCATGGCCTCATTCCTTTCATTCACCCATCCCTCCATGTCTGCTAACTTCCCTTCTCCTGCTGAGATGAAAGTTTGTCACAGGAAGTGACCTTGCACCGTGTTACTGTGGCAACAACCCATCTTAATGTAACTGAACTGACCTCTGAACATCGTTGTTGTAGCAACATATGCAAAAAGAAAACTGCACAGTGCACCCAAATCTGCACATGCAGAGCAAAAACCGACTTCTCCGATCATTGTACAATTAAAAAAGTTAAATCAGTACTATAATGGCCTCCATTTGAACACACACACACACGCCCTGAGCCTGCCCTCACTCTGCCATCACACACCACATCAAAGCAGCTTATTGCTGAGCAGTAAAAGTGGTGCAGTGATTTGAATTTATTCCCTTCAGTCAGACGTTTATTCACTGCTACCCTTTCTTAATGAGCGTCTTACAATAACCCTGTCACTTACTGTGGCGAATTACTGCTACCTAAATGAGGGGCTGATGGTACGGCTGCTTGCAAGTGTGTGTGTGTGTGTGTGTGTGTGTGTTTGAGTGTTTCCATCTCACACTCTCTTCACCATTTAAAACCACCTGTATGTGATTTAACATCCCACATGGCCTTCCTCCCACAGTTCACTTTTACATTTTTACTATCCACCAAAAAAGAGGGAGGGCAGAGGAGGAGAGGAGCTGTAATGATGGGTGAGGAGAGGGGGAGATGGAGGGAGGGATGAGAAGGCAGTAAAGTGGAAATGAAAGAAGAATGGGGAGAGAAAAAAACACTGGCAGGGTCCGACATTAACGGTTGCCCGATTGCCCGGGGCAAGTAAAAATTGCTGCCGGGCAAGTAGAACCTTCGCCGGCATGCCCGGCCGGGCAAGTACCCACTTCGTTTTTTTCCCCCGTTTGTGTCCTCTGTCTGTCACAGGAGGGGCACCCCCTGTCCTGTCGAATTGTATGTGCTGCTGA
>JBBBVT010000015.1:9286479-9307138 GCA_037177035.1 Craterocephalus eyresii
CAACAGGAAATTTAATTTAGAAAGATGTAAGTCGTGAGCAAAAGTTTGCTTGACCTCTTCTGCAGGGCAAGTAAGAAGTTTGATGGGGAAAGTAGAATTGAGAAGTACTTGCCCAGAGGGCAAGTAGGAAAAAACCTTAGCGTCGGACCCTGACTGGTGGTGGCAAAGGCAGAAGCCACGAGAAAAAAGATGGAAAAGAGTAAATATAAAAGCCATAATTGACTTCTACGTTCCTAATAAATCTTCAGCTTGTTTTCTTTTTCCTGTGATTTTGAAAGGTTATAATTGATTGGCAATTAATTCAAAAACTTGCTTAAGCGGAAGTTTTGTAGCTCAGCAAGCAAAGCTATTTAGCTACAGTTCGCTGCAATGTGAAAATCAATGATGCTGCTCGTCTTGCAGCTTGAACTAAAAAGAATAAAGTAGTGAAAATCCTCGGTTGACAGCAGATAGAACTAAAAAAGGAATTAAATCCATCGGGAGAAGATGAAAATATCTGTATTAAAATTATACCAATTCCTGTGTAAACATCTTTTTTTTTTTAAATCTAAGGCACGTTGGTGAAAACGCTGTCTCATCATTGTGGCCAGAAATCATTAATTTGGGTCTGTTGGCAGTTTATATTTCCAGCTACCACTTACAATTATACTCTTCTCTTCTCAACATCTCCATAACACTACTCTGCAACACCTTAGCAATGAATGTTACATGCAAAACACTAATTACTGTCAAACGCAACAGTGTGTTTGTGCAACAAATGTGCTTTAAAGCTGAGTCGGTTCAAATCGGATAAAAGTGAAAAGTGAGATCAAAACCATGCAGGCAGTCATGCATAAATGAACACAGCAACCAGACAAGCCATGTTTTGGGTGAACTTTAACTAGACTAAAAATATCTCACCAACCCACGGTTCAGCTCCGTCTGTTGCCCACTTTATTATGTGTTCACATACGTAGCACCAGCTCTACTGTATAATACCATAATTCTATGTCATTTCAGAGCAGTTAAAGGCTATTAAACTAACTACTACTTTTACTCCCATTCACTCAGTCTGATGCCATACATGCTGCAAAGAGTCAGCATCTGTCTGAGAGACTGTGCACATTTGTGCAAGTATGTGGATAATTCTGTAGGAGCCAAAGGTCATGTCAGCTTTCTCTGTCTGTAGGGATTAGTCTTTTTCTACAGCTGTCTATTAACAGCAAACTGCTCTGCGTCTGTTATGAATAAAAAAAGACTCATTTGTACTCAACAGTAAGTTTCTGGACATGTTAACATGCGCGGCAGGACCAAAAGTCATAAAGAACGATGCATATATGGAATATACCAGTGTGTGGTAAAGCAAGTGCATAAGAAGACTTGGAAAAAGGTAAGAACTTCTAATGGATAGATTAAATGGCCAGGATTAGCAGGAGATTAGTCATCAGCTTTAACCCAACAGAAAAGGGCTGGTATGAGCAATGGTAGGTGGTGAATGAGAGTTGAGACCATATGAAAGCTCGTGTTTGTGAACAAGGGGCACATAGGGCCATATTAAGAGGCAGATCCTCCATTCTTGCTCTTTCTCAGCAGGGGGCATCAAATCTCTGAAGTCAGGCGAACATTAGGTCACAGCCTGAGGTCGGTCGTTTCCAGGTCAAGTCTTCAGAGTCAGAACAGTAAAAAAACTGAATGAGTGTGACACTGCCTGATTGGAGCAGCGGGGAGAATGGCCTTGTGCTTACTGAAGGTGGAAGTCTGAAAGTAAGAGAGGACACCAGTTGGATATAAGCTAGTGGTCCATGACCCCAGTTAAATTGAGGCCAACATCTTTGGTTTTAAACATAAGTTAGAAGTTGTGCTGGTTGAGGAAACTAACTGAAAAAACAACTAACTTATAAGAAATGGATCATCCTCGCAGGTTTTTGTAAGTCAACCAACATGAAAAAAACTAAACACAATCAGTCATTACAGAATGAAGTACCCTTCTAAAAAAAAAAAACTAAAAAAAACAATCACAAGTATTTTCACCCAACACCATCTTCCAGTACATGATGCGGCACATCGTTCACTGGGTCGGTCTTCAGCAGCTAACTTCTCATCTGTTCTTTTTCCCTTTGTATGTTGTATTATCCCAGTCGTTCCCACTCAAAACACCACTTTAGTTGCCAGTAAATTATAATTGTCAGAATATACTCTTTGATCGCCACTGCACATGCACTGGATACATCCTGTAGAAGAGGATGCTGGGAAAGTATAGAAGATTCTATCTAAGCAGTCTTTGAACTGGTAGTACTATGATGTAATCTAGTGTCTATGTAAGATTCCTTTAGTGATATTTTCACCAATATAGTTTCTATCATGTAAAGTAATTTATATCACTGATCATATTCAGTCTTAACACTAACAACAATATATCCTGAGATAGTACTGTAATTAATATCTGGCTGCAAAGCTGGATAAACATTACTTCTATATACTGTATGTGCTTATAGAAAGCAAGACTTCCTTTATTGTCTGATTTCTATTTCTTTGAACATGACTGAGAATGCCCTCAGATGACTCTCGGGATTTAAATAAATAAAATGTAATAATTCCTCTCTGTTGTCACTTTTCATAGATTCTGATTGGGAATGAAATCATCTGAGCAAGATACTGTATTTGGCCTTGCTATTTGATGAGAGGAGGTGGTGACATATGAACCATGCTTTATAAAAAGTTAATGATCTAAATTCAGAGCCATTGTGATTAATGTTTACACGTTGTACCTATTCTAAGAAAAAAAAAGTATTTAACTTTGGCCTTATGGAAGGAAAGGACTGAGCCTTAGAAGACCTGCTGAGGGGTCAGAGGCGTACTGGTGACCTGTCCAGTCAAGAAGCTTTTTTGAACAATGGACTACTTTGACAAAAATCGTTTTTGAGGATAACATCTTGTAAAATCCAGCAGTAAATGTATAGAAGTTTATGTTTGGTAAAAATGTCCATTATCTGCAGTTTTCCAAAGTCATGTGTTGTCCTTCAGTTCAACACCATTTATATTTTCTGTACACAAGCATGCTGATAGGTGCAAATGTAGGATCTGTTGTAAAATGTCAGTCTGGGGCAGAAAACATCCCACTGGAAACATCGAGAAAGGAAATGATGCTTACACGATTCTCCATCTTAGCCTCCCTGCAGGTTAAGTTGCTAATAGCCTCTTTTTGTGAACAATGTGTGAATTGTGTGGGAGATGGTAAATGCATGCTATGGCTGCCTAGCTGTACGCATCCAACTGTAAAATGAACTGAGCAGAAACATGGACACTTTCAGTCGCTCAGTGAACATATATATCAACACAATGTTCTTTTAGCTCCCTTACTTCCCATTTCACTGCTAACCATAAAGTGATAGGCTAATGAAGGCTAGCAGCCACTCCTCCCACTGAGCAGGAAGGTATGTCGTTTGGTGCGGTTCCTGATGGCTGCTGGCCACTTGCTCACTATTGTGGCTTGTGTTAGCTCCCCATTTCATCCATTCTTTGCAGCAAACAATAAACAGCCACACTTTTCCATTCTGCAATAGATTGTATGGTATGTTTTTTTAATAGTCTTGGGTGATGTTTAAGGTTATGATACGCTGTTTACAACACTGAAAATAACCCGGAAAACATGCAAGACTGAGTGAATATGTTTTTCTTTTTAAAGCACAACATTAAGGGATTAAAAGAAAAAGGGAGGAAAATCCAAAAGAGCTATTTTAACTTCACAGTGAGAAGTTCTTCCTTTACTTCGAAGTTTATCCACAGAATGTCATTATTTTGTTCCCCATAGTGCTAAAGGGTAAAACTCAGCATGTATAGCTACCGAGCTACTGCGAAAAGTATGGTATGCTTTAAAAAGTCGCACAGACTCTGGTGTACTGTCTGAATCTGATGCACACCATGTCTTCAAAATGTTGGAATACCAAAGCGCTGTTTTTATGCCCTACATCACCTTTTTCATATAAGCTTATGTGTTACTCCCAGCAGCAAAGTATGCAATAAAGCAGAATTGCCATGAAATATTAAGAAATAATTCTAAATAACCTCAGAGCTGACACATGAGAGGTTAAGATGATGAAAAGTATGAGGAAGACTGCCTCCGGAGAACAGAGAAAAGCATAAACACTGCATGTGTGCACAGGGACGGGATTTTCATGGCAACAGGTCTAATTAGAGGTCTAGGTCTGGTTTAACCAACCTGAAACATATGAATAAAAAAAGCAAGAAATAGTTAACATATCCAATGGCCGCTTCAGATTGCCAAGTAGGTGCATGTGTATTTGTGTCTTAACCTTCTATGAATGATCAATTTGGTCATTTCATTCAATCTTAGGATCCATGTTGTGTGGAAGCAGCAGAATTAACTTGTATTGATTTACCCTTTTAAATCCACTCCTCCACTGAAAAATCAATCACTGTTTCACTTCACGAACTTCCATCACACATGATCATCCCCTTTATTTCTTACTGGAAGTTGATGCCAAGTCTGTGTTCTACCTTGTAAAGCCGTTTCAGATATGCTTACCATGGCCACCCAGTCAAACTCAATGAGATCTACCTTCGATAATACCCTCCACGCTGATCCTATCAGCCTTGCAGCATGCATGCATGTGTTGGACATGTGTACGTGGTTGTGACCTCTCAGTCAGGACACCGCAGGGGAACAAAAACATCTCTACAGTATAACAACAAGGACTGAGTATTTCTGAAAAAAAAATAAGTCAAGCAAAAAAAAAACTATTTCTGTTCTATATATTATCAAAGTATTGCATAAACCTAAATAAGTATCTTGAAAGAGTTTTTTTTGTTTCAGACACACTATATAGCTGCAAATTTCCAAGAAAACAATATATACATTCAGATCAGTCATATGACTATTGCTCTTAATAGTGAATTGAAGGCTAAAAGCATCATCATCAGCACTTGTGCTTTGAGAAATGAAACCAAAATACTGCAACTTCGAGATGTTGCAATTTTTATCACCCTACTATGTTGCAAAGAACTGGTTAAAAATCAATAAGCTGATTAATTTTTAACAGAACACAAATAGGAGCAGAATCCCTGCATACACACTTAGTCATAAGCACTAATTTGTGCAGAGAGAAAAAGATCATTGCTGATAGAAGGATTTTTAAATAAAAATCACTAGAGGTTAAGTTTACCTGGAGGGTAAACATTTCATGTTAAAACTACTCGGTTATACAGTGTTTATTGACCTTTTTCCTTTATATTGAGCTGCACAGGCTTAAATTGCAACAATTGATCCTCATAATAAACAAAGTAAAGGATATTACTGAATCACAAATATTCGTGAAATACACAGCAGCATATCTCCTCTGCATTCCCTGTGTTTAAAAAAACACAACTTGTGAGGAGACTACACTCATGTAGTTCCCTGAAATTACAAGTGGCAATGCATGACAGCTAAATGTGGTTGTGAAAGCTGAGGCAGGATGAACCCGCTACCCTGGCACAGCTAATCTTCTCCTTTAGTTACCTTTAGTTATAAGTTATTTAAAACACTGTGCAGAAAGTGAAGAAAGACTTGAGAACACAGGTCACTTCATTTATTTGTATTTTTTACAGTCTGATCATTTAAGGTTGGTGCCCTCTATTCCTTATCAGTTAAATTGCAAACTAAGAAGCGTAGTAAGAGTTTAAGATCGTTGTTGCATAGCAGTTGCACAAATGCACTAGTTGTTCTGGCTGAAAGTAACAGATAGCACTTTTCATATCTCATTTGTGTCAGTTATGCAACATTTTATTTCACTTCATGTCAACACAAGCACCAACAAATCTCACTCCCCTCTAACAATATTCACACCCTGCAATATGCTTACACACACACACACACACACACACAGAGAAACATACACAAACTCTGTACATGGTTCCACAAAGTCCTCCGCATCAGACACACAACTCATCTTTTCATTTGGAGACACTCAACTCTCTGACAGGACAAAGAGAAGAAGGGAGGAGGGCTGAGAGAAGGAAGAGAAAGTAAAAATAGTGTCTGATAAGGAGGAGGAAGTGAACTTTAAAGCAAGAACAGGGAACAAGGAGAAGAGGTGTGAACTGGAGCGTGGGGAAAAGAGAGCAGGGGGATTCAGAGGAAGAGAGAGCCAGAGGTTACCGAGCTGCAATTCTGCTTTGCAGCGCATTGATTTTAGGTGCAAAGATTGATGTAAAGGCATCGAACGGCTGCTTGGTTTGCCTCTTAACTTTTTTTCCCCCTTCACCAGTCTTTTAATATGTGATGATCATGGAGAAACAGGGGGATGGGGGAGAGATGACCTTTGCATCCATCAGTTTGTCTTGATTATATGTTAACGCTTGAGGAATTTAATCTTCCCAAGCCCTTACTCAGAGTCGTTCTGTATAATAAGGGTACACAACTAGAATTTAAATTTGTATAATTGCAGCAGCAATGTCACTTACAATTTTTTGATGTTTTAGGTCTGACAGTTTTTTTGAGGAAATGCAAGGGTTAAGGATGAAATAGCAATGAAGCAAATCATAATGATGATCGTAAAAGAAAGAATACTACTGTAAAAGAAAAACAGATGGACAGATTTTTATGTTGAACTCTGCTTCATCTCCTGCTTCCATGAGCTGTATGCTAAAGATTTTTCTGAAAAAATTACTGTACTTGACAATGTGTACGGGTCAATTAATTTTCACATGAGTAAAAATCTGAGGAGAAATTGTGGTATATTGTGGTTTTTTTAAAAGTGTAGTAGAAACACTCCTACAGTATGTAAAATTGCAGGGTTTACTGTAAAAGTCAGCATCCTCAGTCAATTAACCATGCAGACGACATGAATTGAAGAGAAATGTTTTCATGAACCTTATGACCTCTGCTGTTGCATTGATTAAACAAAACCTAGAAAGATAGAGGACTTTCTCATTTCTTGGTGCATCACTGGTCTGAATATTAAAGCTATTAATGTTGACAGAAGTTAGGTGTTCAGCAAACCTGGAGTAACTGAAGTGTAAACATCCAGCCCAGGACAGAGCTGCAGCCATCACAACCAAATCTGCAGGTTCAAATCTGCTATATGTAAATATAAACCTCAACATCAATAAAACTGGGAAATCCTCATACTTGGTTTGATTAAACACAAGACTTTTCAAGGATTCACTGTATTTTCATAATCAATGTGAACTTCCAAACATGGCAGAACAGGTACAAAAAAGCTTTTATGTAGCCTTAAAATCTCCAAACTGTGTAGGTAATGATGTGTCTGCAGCTCAGTTGTTACAATTAAATGATGAATATATCAACCACTGCTCTTTAAACAGCTTTTAGTCAACTTATTCTATTTTGAGAAAAGGTATCAACTCTCTTAGATAATGGGATATCTTTCAGGGAATCCAGACAAAACAACAGAAAGATCAGATACAGAGCACAGAAACCACTATCTGTATCAAACCAAATGTAGCAGTACTAATCTCTGGTGAAGTGGGGATGAAGGAGAGATAACAAAAAAGCCAACCATAACAGAGCCTCCTCCAAATACTCTCCTCCTCCTCCTCTAACCCTCTCCTCTTCCATCTCACCTTTACATCTCTGCCTGCCTCTTTGTCTCTTACAGTATGTTGCTGCATCAGACATCATGAAAGATTCACAGCCCTGCTTTTAACATCCACCCAAGACCCTCTCTTCCTCTCTGTATCTCTCTTTCTCACACACACATACGACCCTGCACTCTGATCTAATCCTGTCCAAAAAAACACTGAAGACACACCAGCAGGAACCACACAGACACCAAGCGAGAGAACGGGAGGAAGAAGAGCAAAAGTAGAGAAGCTGCGAGTGTGTGTGCGCACATGTGTGCTGGGTGTTTTGCGTTCCGCATGGCGGTGTGTGTTGTGAGCGCCTGAGTGAGCATGTGATGTGTGACAGATGACGGACAGTATCAGTTTCCTTGCTCACATACATTCATAAACGTCCACTGCAGGTTCAAATCGGCTGTATGCGGATGTGAGCCTGCATCAGTTAAACTGGGAAATACACCAGGTTCGATTAAACACCTGACATTTAAGCAATGGCTCTGTTCTCACTTCAAAATGCAAACGAGTCTTGGGTGGTTTATACAAATTATAAAATAGCATTATGAACATAAAAATGAGCATAAGGGGGCTTCTTTAATAGAGAACTAGCACCAACAGTTATCAATCTTGACCAACTTAACATTTACTGTAATGAACCGAAACACATTTAGGATCTTATTAATTAATTTGCAGTGAACTGGAACTGAAATAGTAAGTGAAAAACAGCGGTTTTGAATTGTTGTTCCACCCATGATGCTTTGTGTCTAACATAGATTTTGTGCATGCAAGTTACCAGCCAGAAAATGTAATGCATCCCAGTGTAATGCTAACTCATCCTAAAAACCTGTACTGTGTATAGACCTAAATAACCATCCTGAATGAGTTTTTTTGTTTCAGACACACTATATAGCTGCAAATTTCCAAGAAAAATAATATGTACATTCATATCAGTCATATGACCATTACTTACAATTCTGTGAATTGATGGATAAAAGCAGTATTTGTGCTTTGACGCATGCTTTGAAGCAAAAATGTTGCAATATTTATCTAACATAGATTGTGTGCATGCAAGTTACAAGCCAGAAACCAACACTGCAATGCATCCTAGTGTAATGGTAACTCATCCTAAAACCTGTACTGTGTGCTGTATGAAACACTGCCATTCAAATATGAAACAACGTGACAGCTAATCAATACATAGCATGTGTAGCTCACATATAAAACCTGCATAGGTGTCAAAACCTCCCTACACAGAATATGGAGTCAGCAGGTTGTATAGTCTGCTTCTGTTTCTGGGTGTCACTCGATCACATGGGTGTGTGCAGCTCCACACGGACAAAGCATGTGTGAAAGATGCTAAGGATCTTCACCGGAGAAGGTGTTGCCTTTCACTGACTTTCAAACACCCGCACACATCCATGCTGTAGGACCAGCGAGTCTTTAACAATTGGCCGGGCAAAGGGTGCAGTATGCAAGTTAAAAACCCTTGCAGGCACAAAAACAGACAGGCAAAGAGCAGAAGAGACAGCTTCCATTCATGTGTTCACATTGTGTTGAAGCTATAGGACAAAAGATGGGAGCTAAGGCTGAAGATAATAGGCTTTTTATAATCTCTAGGTTGGAATTCAGGGCATTTGCTTTTATATTACACACATTTTAGTATCATATTTATCATATCAACTTACAAACGCAAGTCAGCTCCCCTGTTTAGGCCTGACAAGTCCTTTTTGCAATAGTGAATGAAAAACTGTTTTATCTGCATTGGAAGCTGCAAACTTTGTTTTGTTTTGTTGACATATTAGTAGATTAAAAATGAAAAGAATCATTCAGTCATCCAGTGCATTTCACCCAGTGCCGATTTTACAGGTAATCTCATCTCCTCAGCTTTTGTTCATATATATGAAAATAATCAGATAATTACAGCTACAGTATTAATGCTACCTGTAATTAAAAATTACACCATGATTAGGCACACAGAATCATATCAATAACACCTTGCATGCCTACAGTATTTAGACATGAACCAAAGTGGTATTTATTTGATAATGGTGCTGAATCTAATGTCAGGGGATAATTGTCGATAGAATTTATCCTGTGAGGAACAGGAACATTTCCAGGATCTTCAAGAGAGCTACTGCTTAGACATTTAACCAAGTCAGGAACCGACTAACCGACAGACAAATTTTATGTGATGATGCTCCAAGTATGTCCTGGGCAATATGAACCAAATTTCTTATCTTGATAATTTTTTCCTTAATCACAATATACGATATATATTTTGATATAATAATTTTTAGTCAAAGAGATGGTCCAAATTTACAGCCCTTAATGCTTAATGCACTTTTATTAAGAATCAGAAGCACCTGTGCATTCAAATATTTGGTTGAAATTAATGTAAGTTTGTAATGTATCAAAATGATACTAGATATTTTTCAATGGCCATAGCAAAAAAAGCTGTGCAAAAAGCTAAAAAAAAGAGATGCTTTTAACTCAAAACAAGCTAACTCGATAAAAATGATTCTACAGTATATCTTGCGCGACAAAGTTCAGATATATTTGAATATGTCGATATATTGCCCAGCCCTACTTCAAGTGTTTTTACCTTCTGAGAATTAAAGTCCACCAAATGAAACTGTCATAGAGGTTGTTTGTTCATGTAACTCATTACAACATAATAAAGTAGTGCTCCTACAAGAGGCTGGAGGGAAATAAAACTCATTTGTTTTTCCACAACAGAGCAGATATCAGTGACAACCTGTTTGTTCAACAAGTCACAAAGTCCTCATCTTGTGAAAGCAGAGGTGGGGCGGTGGATGGTGGTGGCATGCACTGTGCTTTCTTGCTACATGAAACTGAGACCAACATATATTGTCAATCGCACATCACTTTAGTTACTTGATTACGTTTAGACAAAAAAATTGGTTGAGAAAAATTAGAAAAAAAAAAAAAATTAAACAAAACCTTCTTTTTACAGAACAACCTTCATGAACTTCATTTCACTGGATTGCATAAGATGTAAATACCACACATGACAAGAAAGCAACAGAAATGTTTTTCTTGGCTTAAGGTTGCAGCGTCATTTGGTCTGGGTAAAACAGCAAAACTACTTGCACAGAGCTAAAAAACAAGCGTGGTTTGAGCTAAAATACTACAAATTAGTTATCACCATGGATGGCATGTTTACAATATGCAGTTGCTTACACAACCACTAGAGGTTGCGTATTATTTTAACTTAATTAAAGGCAGCATCTGCATGCCAGAGATATAGGGAAAAAGGACAGTCACACTAAGCTGTCGTTAACCTTTTCTATGTAATGCTCTGCGAACAATGTTGACTGTAAACAATTCCTGAATGGCAACAGCTGGGTTTTGTCCAAAGTCATTAGTAAAGTCTTTGCTTCACTACATGTGAGTTTGCGAAACACACACTGGAAGCTCACATGATCAAAACATCTGTTGATCTGTCAAATGCACAGACAAATAATACAGAAGTAACTTAAGACTGGGTGGATGCTACTAATTCTGCCTCAAAGAATGATCTTTTAGTCGGACCCAAGTTTCCCTCCAGTAAAAGAAGCAGAAATCCATCTGGAGTTTGTTTATAATACAACTGTTGTAACACGTAATGAGCTGAGATTCAAAGGTTCTTAAACATCACCATAGTTACAGGCAGGACAAAAGACAAAAATGATTTACTACACATATAAATAAAGATGATTTACAGTCATGGGAAAACATTTCTATTTGCTGAATTTTTTCGGAACCATCTCCAAGAAATCTCCTTGTAGCAGCAAGTAATTCCAACATAATCTCATGGCACTGAAGAAATTTCCTCTTCAAAGTTTGCATGTCACCTAGAGTATATACATTTAAAGCTTTTTGAGTGTATTTTTATGCTGTTAAAATGGCCACCAGCCTCTGAGATGTAATGACAAAAAGCAAAAACTGTGTGCATAATGAGAGCAGCTTGAGTCCAGAGAAGGAACAGAAACACCATGTTTGAATGTTTTATATTCGATTCATTTATCAACCAGAAAACATAAAGATGCGAATGGAAAGCGTTTTTCGCTGTGATTGCACCGCATGCTTTTTCAGAAAAATAGCTAAGTTCCAAAACTTAAACAGAAAATGTTAACAGCTGCAGTATCTTCCAAACATTAAACATCCAGAAAAGGTATCCAGCTAAATGACTGAGAGGGTGACACTGCATGTGAAAGTTCTCCCCGACTGCATTCAGTTGCATTGAAATTTCGTTTAAATAAGGAAATTTACCCATCCAGAGTGACCCTGAAGCTCTCTTGCAGCCTTGAAAAGCTAAAATGACCCACCAGAGGAACCTGAGAAGCAATAAGCAGTCAGCATCTGTCTCTATCGTTTTGTTCCTAACTCGATGTTTCAATGAGTTCGGGAAACAAAGTTCATTCCCCAGAGCAGATCTAGCTCTAGCGCCTGAAGCCTTGTGTTTTTCATCTGTCAATAAAACTTGAGTTTTGATGCAAAGGGAGGGAGAGAGTCACGCTGGGTGTTTTCCACATTTGTTTTTAAGGCCTCAATTTAGACCTTGAGTGAGTCACTCATCTCTGTTAACCTGCCTCACTACCTAGCTATTTTCTCTGTCCCTCTTTTGTCTCCCTCTTATCTGCTGTATTTGCTGTGGTCTCTCTCATTCAGACACCCACCACACGCACACACATCCAATATTAATAACTCACAAGCCTGTATGGGAGCATTTTCATTGAAAGACCATGAAATGACCTTCAGATTGTTCACAGTGTGCACACACACCTTAAACCAGACTCACTTTTTCTTCCTTTTTTTGTGAACCTCCTGCTTTCTGTCCATTGTTGGGTGAAAATGAGAAGAGACACTGAACGACAGATGATTGCCTTAAAGGGGGAAAACAACTCAAGTTCATTTTCCTTATGGCCAAGACAGTTTAATCAGTATTTGTGGATGGTAGCAGCTAAAGAAAAGGATAGAGAGACTTTGATGTGTGATGGGAGACTCACTGAATCACAATCTGACTGATTAATTGACTTGAATTATTAGTTTATGCAAATGAAACAGAAGGACATTTCAGGATCTCCTGAGTCTCAAGCACACACACAGACAAACACCTGCAGTCCACAACAAATAAGACAATGAAAAATGGCCAAGGACACATTAATGTAGCAATAAGAGCCACAAGCAAAAAGGAAGTCTTGTTTTCTGTATCTTCTGTTTAACTGTGTTCACACTTAAGTGTAAAAATCAGCAAACTACATAAATATAATAACTATCCCAGACTATCACACCCACCTGCCCTCAACAATGAAAATACAAAAGACTGATAGTGTTGTGTAGAGCAGTGCCTATAGAGTGGGAGGCAGTGTAGGCTACTTGTGTTGTTTGGTACAACATAAAGGTGTAATGATGGGCTAAACCGATAGACAATAAGACATATGGACTGTGCACCTGCCATTTGGAACAACAGAACAGGTCATTGTAACCTAAAACTTGTAACCTAAAACTGAGAAATAATAAACTATAAATGTAGATTTTTTTTAACTAGTTACACATATCAAATAAATATTGTATATTCAAATGCCTTAAGAATCCCCACAATGCAAGTCAAAGCTACACAAAGCTGGAGCTGATTCATAATATCATAATTAATAAAAGCAAGCCAGGTCATTTAAATTGTAAACTTAAGAGCTGTGTAGTTATTTCCTGAAAACTTACCGGAGATCTCGGTCTGCGGCACCCCTGCCAGAGTGAACCCTTTCCCGGTGTAAAACTGCCGCAGGTATGAGCAGCTCTTATCCGCCCCGGCCACCGGGCCCGGTGCCGCACACAGACACAGCACCGCACAGAGAAGCACCGGGGGACGCATATTCACTCTTCCGCCGTGTAGTCCGCTTCCTCGCACTAAATCCCCCACAGGAGTTCTGTAAAGATGCTTGCAGGGTTTTGTTGCGATTTAAGTATTTTGAAGAGTTTGCAGTGTGTCAGGAGGACCGGCGTGTCCCTTTCAAAGCGCACAAAGCTCCGGTTAACGCAGCCAGACGGGAGAGGGAAGCGCCCGCGGCGGCCGGTTCGGGCTGTTTCTGCAAGAGACGCGGATGTGGGTGTCAGGTACACCCCGCTTCTCTTCTTCTACTTCTTCTACCTCCTTCTACTCCTCCTCCTCCTCCTCTTCCTCCTCTCCTCCTCCTCCTCTGTGCTGCTGGTCGTGAGCTGCGGAGATGTTGGAGACAAAAGAGAGAGGAATGGAGAGCGCAGGTGTCGCTCAGTCCCAGCTGCTGCAGATCTCACCGCTCCATGCTGGCAAAGGCAGCAACAATACAACTCAGTCTGTTACTTCAGAGAGGTTTCAGACCGGAGGAAGGCTGCCCAGTCACTCTCCTCTTTCCAGGCTTTGGGACAATGAAATGTGTGGTGGTAGGAGTGTGCAGCAGAGTGCTGGATGCTTTCTCCCTCTCTTTGTGTGTGCGCGCGCGCGTTTGTGTGTGTGCATGCATGTGTGTCCAGGGGCTAAACAACGCCACCTGCAGATCCGAGATGTAAGGATTCAGGTGAAAGGTGATTTTTTTTTTTATAACAAGTTTATTTATTTATTCTATCATTTTGTTTGGTTAGTTGGTGAACTCAATTATCTCATTTTCTTTTTGTATTTTTAATCATTTTGATTTTATTTTATATTTTTAAAATGATTTCTTTAGTTGTTCAGGTGTGGATTTGATGTTTTCAATAGCCAGTTCTTCATACATGTGGTTAACGACAAAACTGTTCACCAGCAATCAAATGTCACATAGTTTAAGTGATGCATTAACCACCTTCCTTTTGCTTCAAAGTTCTGTTTTGGTCGTCTTTCTTAAATTCAAGGACACCCCGCTAAAATATTGACCGTTTGCCACTATGTTTTATCCTATACTGTCTATTATTGGCAGGGGAAATAGCGGGGCAGAAGTAAAAACTAAGAGAGCATAGGTTTGATTATGTGTGCCTATTTGACATGTGCAAAGAAGAAAATAAATAAGCAAGTTACAATTTTCATAAAAAATCAAATGAAACTATTGTTTGTTTAATACATCTGAATTCTGAACACAGATACAAACTTTTATGTTTACCTCGAAGCCAAGTCAGCCTCAAAAGATCCACTACCCCTTCATGATAAGACAATTTTAAGACAAATAACCATTCAAGAGAAAGACATTTTAGAACTTCACAACTAAATGTGTTGTGCAACATTCATAAAATGGTTTGATAAAGGGGGGTTTAGATTTAGGAAGCTTTGCAGACTTCAGATCTTCTGGCAGTGAGTTTCAAAGCTAAAAGGATTTAGCTGAATTATTCTTCACTGACAGTGTTCAGTTGCCCCGCAGTCTTTGAACATCAAACAAACCGAAGTCACTTAAAAGTTTATTCTTAGGTCAGGATTTGAGATTCTTTTTTTTTTCTGCAAGTGAATTCACGAATCAGCGCGTAAGGAAGAAATGATTGTAATTATTAGCCTAATTAAAATCCCAACTTACCCAGTAGCCATAGTTAGACACATCATGTGCATCTGCAGAGAGTTCAGTGGCAGGAAGAGATTCAGTGCCGTTCTCGGGTTCAGTTTGGCAGTGCTGGTGGACGTGACTGATGAGCTGCCCGATGCTCCCCAATCTTCACATTCCTCATCACTCCCATCAGCAGCAGAGCAACAGAGGATGGCCAGGAAAAGCCCGTGGCTACTGTGAAATTTAACTGACACTGAAAAAAAATCAGTAGGACTTCCAAGTACAGAGGGTTTAAATTACTCTCATTAATTTTTAATTGCATGTAGTGGAAGAGTGCAGGGCTGAAATGAGCAAGAGAAACAATGATGCTACACCCTGCCAGACTCATGACTGGGCTGATGATGTATTATAAGACTATGAAGACATTAGAAAATAGGTCACTGTGTGCAGTCTGAAAGTTCCTGTAACAGATTTGTTCGCAGAGTGTGTCGCCGTGGTGCACAAAGCCCGGTCCATGACATGATTATCTGATTCTGAACTTGCTTGGCCTCCACTTTGCATTGACCTTAGCCCCATCTTTTTAAAAGGATACTGTGTAATATTTTGCCATTCGTGGGCTAAACCGGTAACTGCCCACAGGCAACCTGATGCTGTAGCAGGTTAAACACTTCCTCCTTCTGGCTTCCTCAGACAGTGTTAACCTTTTTACTTTGTTCAGATATGACAAACCTTTGAGGAAAAAAGTAGCATAAAGCAGAGCCCTCTGTGTTTATCAAGGGGAAGCATAAGCACTGCAGGTCACATGATCCCATGAGAGATGGATCTGCTCTAGCAAAGTTACAATGTGTGGTTTCTGAAGAGGGCAGCCCCCGTCAAACACCTAATATTGACCCCAGAAATCATCCCTTGTCCCTCACATTAAGCTAATACATTGGTCAAAAGTTACACGGTATCCCTTTAAGATGGGCTGACTTCACTAATACTCTTTTGGCACAATAACAGCTAATCCCTACGCAAGATTCAAAGCTGTGACAAGTTCCTCAGCAATCACATGAGGTTGATCCCAAAACCCCTGATTCAATTACAAATTTTGAACATACAATACATTTGTACAGTATGTTATCATAAAACCTAAAAGTCCTGTAGACTAGTCGATATGTTTTTTTTTTTTTACAATTACAGTACACAGTTTGACTTGTAGTCATGGTAAAGGTGTCCCAGAAAGTCCCGTAGTAATCTCAGCTAACCTCAGCAACCTACTTGAATTATACATGTTCACACTATACTTACCTGAAATTTGATTTAAATGATTACCCGTAACATGTACATGAATTTCAAAAAGAAAAAAAAAACTTTTGCAAGGTATAAAAGTTGAGTCACGTACTGTACGTCTCTGCTACCTGTTCACTAAGTCTACGGAGGAAAAACCATCAATCGTGATTATGTATTTCTGCCATTTTGAATTTGAAGTTTAAGAGGGAAAGCAGGAACTCTTACTATTATGTTGGTATTTACCACTGTATCAGCTGGTCGAGGACTAACTCGAAACATTATAGGAAACCTTATTCAAAGTAAAAAACATTAGAGCTACACCTTCACATAATCCAACAGAAGCACATGAAAGCTTTACTCCACACACTCAGTGTCATGTCAGGGTAAGAGATAATCCAGTCAGTGATTTATTACCATGGCAGGATAGATGCTCATAGGATTAATGTGTTAATAGAGATTGGGAAAAATACCAGAAAAGAAAGCCCTTAGGGGAAATAAGTTGATTGATTCCAGTAAAGAGAAAAAAACTAGCTTTCAAAGACAGTGTGCCTCTGCATTGGAAATGGTAAGTTTTCAATGTTTGTTTTGGTTATTTAAAAAAAACTGTTATTGGATGTTAAATGAAAACATCAACCCTGATAACTGGTTTGTTTGCTCTTTGGCTCCAACAATGCGAATATTGTCTGTAAAGGAGTACAAGTATCATCTTGACTTTCTTCTTGGCATCTTAAACATGCAGGATTTCCGTGTTAGCTTAGTTCACAGCTGTCATGTCAAAATGTTTTCAGTGTCTACAGGAAAGCACTCTGCACATTTTATCTTTGGGTTTCAAAAAATAAATAATATATCAAAACCGTTGTGAACTCTTTCACCAAACAAAAACGGTCTTGTCTTCATGCATGATATGAGGATAACGCAGGAAGGTCAGGTACACACATCTGGATGATCCAGACGACTGAACCAGTTGCATCATCTTATTTGAGGTTCCAGCTCCTCATCTTAGCTTTTAGCCATCTTTAATCTCCCCTTCAGACACAGGCAAGCCCTAATACTTTAATATTCACCACATTTTGAAACATTTTCCCTCCGAGTTGCTTTGTACCTTAAACCTTATCTTTACCTCTTACTCGCATAGTCTTATAGTATTAAGCAGATAAATCTTATGTTACTATTTTTCTAAGTGTATGAAAGTGATGTAATGGCATATGAAGATATCAGAGAACAGAATGATGAAAGACAAAGCAGCTTAGCCTGATGTGACCTGTATAATGTGACTCATGAGTGTGTGCTGCATTAAAGTATTCTCTTTTCTTTTGTATCTCGTCTTAAGACAATAAGTCAGAGCAAAAGATATTTCCTCTTCTGCTAATCTTAAACTATTGTGTCCCTTTATTTACATGTCACCACTAAGACAGGCAAGTCAGTCTGTCTTGGTGGCTGCAGTTACAGGGTTCCAGTTAAAATCAGAAATCCACTGACAGCAGATAAATGTACTTGCATACCCACTCACAATAAATCATATAGATATTGAAAATTTAATAGCTCACCTGTCACTCTAAATCCAAGTTGTCTGTCATTTACCACATGATCTTTCAACCATAACCAATAAAAAACGACATAATGACATCCAGTTAAACATGAACCTGCTGAAACCTGAAAACACTTCGAGGTTAATTCTTAAAAAAACAACAAGTTAATGAGTTGGCAGCAAGTGAAATTCCTTATTGCTTGGAGCCTATGCCAGCTGATGTAATTTACTAAAATATGGATGCTTTTTGTAAAAGTCATAATGTCATTAGATGGATTCAGTGGGCTGCTGGTGAAAATAAATCAGAGGTTAAATAGATTCTGTCTTACATTCTTCAAAGTGCATTAGTGTATTTATCTTGATGGTAAAATGATCATCATGCCAAAATATAATGATAATCCATCCAGCTGTTCCAGCACTGTGATTAATTTGTAAATGATACCATTCTTCAATATAAAATACTTTCTCTGAAAACACCTAATGTAAGTGCATTTAATTATCTGGTAGAAAATGAAGCTGTGTAACAGACTATAAAAGCAGTCAAGGAGCCAAGTTTAACCATTTATTTTTTCATCCATCCATCCATCTATCCACTATCAACTCATGATCTTCCTGTACCTACTTGGTGAGAGGCAGGGCACACATTGGACAGGTCAGCAGTCCATCACAGGGCCAACACAGAGAAACAAACAGACACTTATTAACCTAACAAGCATGAATTTGGACTGTGGGAGGAAACCAAGAAAGAACTGAGGAGAACCTATCCATGCATGAGGAGAACATGCAAAGCTCCACAGAAAGGCTCAAAGTGATGATCAAACCAGGAACCAAATGTTTAAAAAACCCTAATCAGAGATTTAAATTCAAGATGCAAAAATATAAAATCTCCAAAAGGAAAAACAAATGCACATAGCAATCTCAGATTCAGATTTCTTGTTTCCCCAGATCTTATTAGTGTTATCATTCCTAATATTCTGGAGCTCTGATATTATGTGACTTGGGACAAATTATGTGAAAAAACCTTTCAGTAGAACAGAACTGAAACAGAACTTTACGCATGCGGTTTCAAGCTCTCTGTCTTGTTGGTATTTCTGATAATCAAACACATTTTTTAAATTAATTCTGGGGAGAAAAATAGAGGCATTGTTGAGGTGTTAGATGATTTCACGCTCTCCTTTCATTTGAAAAATGAAGTTAAAAGAGCCTCCAGCAAGACACTTAATCTTTGATTGCTTCAGTTAGGCTGCCCTAATCTTGGCATCATAGACTGGGAGGAGCAGACTGCCAACCACCATGAACATGATCAGCTTTCAGGATTAAATGAATCCTAAACACCCAGTCCAAATTTAGATTACAATGTCACATCTCCACGCTTTTTCTGACAGCAAATGATATTCAAGATTGATACACCCAGACGCTTTCAAACAATAGACTGTTCATTTTCACATGGATCAGATGTTGAAGTGTTACACTGGCTTCTTTGTAATCAGGCTTCTCTTAAAAACAGAAAAGAAAAAATGTAATTAAATAAGTAAGCATATCATCAGGAGGTCCTCAGTATTTGAGTCTCTTATCATATTCTTAAGGCTAAATCAATAAAATTGTGCAGATCACTGCAACACACTGCAGTTGGGAAGTTAAAGTATGCCTCAAAGGCTGCAAACATAAAGTGTAATAAATATAGTTTAAACAGCACAAGCTCCAGTCATAAACCTTACACAGGGTCACAATAATCAGAGCTCTCATTTCACCAGTGCTTGCTCGAAGGAAGGATATTATTCTGCTGAGCAACGTTATGAGTCTATTGAAAGAGGATCCTGAAAATGCGTCCTGGTTTATTCTTGTATGTTTTATTTTCACGCTTCAGATTTAAAGTGATCTGACACCTGCTTTTCTGTCGCTATGGCCTTTGTTTAGTAATGAACATTTGGTTGTTTTGCCTTAAATGCATCAAATTGCCAAAAAAAAGAGAAAAACTAAGAAAAAGAAAAAAAAAACAAAAACAAAACAAGGTTCAACAATGACTGATAACAGTAAAATATGGAATTAGACACGCACAATGAGGCCACATTTAAAGACTAATTGAGAACGTTTGTGCAAGAGTGAGATTTATTAACGTCAAAATTAAGGATGGAAACATTCTTCCTCCTCACAGTCATTTCCCTCCGAGCTTTCTCTCAGCCCCTCTGTGAATTCCTTTCTCTGTCAATTTGTATTCAGTCATGTTTTTATTATATATCATCCCCTGGCAGCTTTGTGTGCCAGCATAGCAGTCTGTGCCAAATTCATGACCATGCCAATCCAATCACAGTAATCTCTCACGGGTCCAGAGGCCAAAGACCTGCCATCATGTTCCAAAATAATATATGCTTACCAGAGACGATCACAACCTTTTTTTGCAAGTCCAAGTCAGGTCTTAAGTCTTATGGCTCAAGTCCAAGTCAAGTCGCAAGTCACTTTTAGCTGTCATGAAAAATCTTCCATGCAATGCTTGCCGCCTGATTTGCTTAGCGGACTGCATTACAAATTCCAAGAAATTTTAAACCAATACTCATTCTTTATCTGTCAGTATTTTGTGACAGCACCGACCTTTAGCTTTAACTGTCAAATGCTCTGTCCCTCTCCTCTGGACAATTTCTTATCTTTACTGAATTCTGAAAACCTGTGGATGAACATGGAAATGTATTCAGATTAGTAAATATACTCTTTTTATATCCAACAGCAAAATCCAGTTTAACATTCAAGCTTAAAGGAGAACTTCGGTATTTTTCAACCTGTACCTATGTTGTAGCATGCTATATGATCATTTACTCACCCAGAC
>JBBBVT010000015.1:9307238-9327021 GCA_037177035.1 Craterocephalus eyresii
TGTACAGAATACTGTTTGTATCTCACATTGGTCTAAAAATAACCTAAGTTTTCAAATATTTTAATTTCTAAGTTCTGTTTTCATCTTAAATATGGTAAGAAACAATTTCATGTATTAACAACAGAAAAAGTTGTAGATTAGAACTGAATTTGTTATGTAAACGGTGCAAACTCTTCTGCATGAAATCAGCATGAACTGAGCAAGTATTAGAGGTACAGTGCACACGGGCCAGCCAAAACGTACAAAGCAAGTATATATTGTGTGTACTTTTTTTCATCCATTTCTTTAAATCATATTTAAACTTGTCTTGTTGGGCATAATGGCAACAGAATGATGGTCTGCGCTGGGATATACTTGCAGTGTAAGCAAGCGTGACTGCGAACATTCTGCCTGGTGTCTGTGCATAATTGCCGTAAAATACAAAGTCACAACACGACCAAATCGGTCAATACTGGAGATCACATCTAGGGAGAGTAGACAGCACTTGTTCTCTGAAAATTACAAGCTGCCGGTCCGTTGTATTACTGCCGTTTTTCCACTAACAACGACTTGAAAATGGACTTTGAAAATAAGAAAGAAGGGTTGATCATTTTACTTTTACTGTAGAAACTAGATGCTCTATATGTGGCCGATGTGCGCATAAATGTTTTACATGCAGCGATTGACCAAAATGGTGCAGGAGCACCTATGCAAACATGCAACGGGGCAATCTGTCATTAGTAACAAATGCAGCCATGATGCGTACACTGACGCGTCGCCAGCAGCAGAACTATCCCAGCCCTTACCCTCATCTCTGCTGACATATTACTCTTCCGTCCATATCATCACCAGTGGGAGAAACAGGCTATGTGATTAAAACGGCTTAAATGAGCAGAATCACAATGAAACACTGTTGCATCTTATGCAGACCACTTCTGGCACAAACACATGATTGTGCTGTATTCTTAGCTAGCACCACTAACAACAGATCACAGCTTCCTCTACTCTTGTTTATTCTCCAGTTGCAACTGTATCCCTCCGCTTCCTCTTAAGTCCCAACAAATGTGAAAGTTCAGTTTGGCCCCCAAAAAATTTATCTCCTCTTATAATGATAACATCCTCTCATAAACTTCAGTAAGGGTAACGGCGTTATAAGGATGGGCAAGTAGTAAGATTAACTGTTACTGAAAAAGCAGCACAGCATTTATTGAAAACGTTGTTATTCATTTCACTGGTTGTTATTGACATTTGTTTTAAAAGCTGAATCTCAATTGACTATCTTGGTTCACCATTTTTTTCCAATCATAATGGTGCTATTCCTACAGGGGACAAAAAATATTCGCAAGAAAATATTGTGTCACAACTAGTGTGTCTCTTTGCTTGTATGCTGATTTTTTTGACACAGGACATTCTGTAGCAATGACAATGAGATGCATAAAAGAGGAGGACTAGACACCATGAAGACATCTCATTCTGCAGCTGTTAAGAGTACATCAGAAAGACACAACAGGATGTTTAATGTACAGATCGCCAGCCATCTCTCTACACAGTGTGCACTGTGGAGTACTAATGTGCGTGAAGAATCCACACTTGTGGATATGTCATACACTTTTGTATTGATCTTACCGCAGGGGTTGTGATAGAGTCACAGAAAAACACACTCCTGCCACAGAAAGACACCTGTGCATACACACAGGTGGCAGGCCAGGTACACTGCTCTGCTCTGTCCTGCCATCCACTACTGGCAGATCTTTTATTTAGCCGCTGCAGCAGGCAGCTCCTCTTCATGAATTATGCAGTCATGGGCCCCTGTAACAAGCTCCAGGCCGACTCTACACCTTGTGTGTGGCTTAAAATATAGATAAAAGCTGAACAGCCAGCTACAAACATAGTCTCTTTTTCAAGACAGAAGCAGGCTGGTGAGGAGAGAGTCCGTGGCAATTAGGAGAGGCTGCGGTGCTGTAGAGAAGGGCTGGTAAGAATCTGCAGAGAAAAGCCCAGCTGTTTATTGTATGAAGGCAGATACACGGTGGAAAGCAAGGGTATTGAAAAAGGAACAGCAAAATTGAATACTGAAGCAAGTTGAACTTATTAAAGTATGAGAGAGTAGAGAAGCGCAGAGCAATTCTCAGCAAAGGGATAACAACAACAGCCAAAACTGTTTTATGTGTTTTTAGTTGAAGATGAAGCATTGAACTTGTCGACTGAAACTGGGATATGTGTGTGTCTGTGCGCTCTGAGATTCCAGGGTGATGGGAGTTCTTTGTGTTAGTGAGATGAGCTTGAAGTTTGCTCCCTCTGCTGATTTCATAACAAAGCTTATGCAACTTCTAAGAGAACAGTGTGGGTACTAGCTGCTGTTATTTTCCATCTCAGCATGAAAGAACGTGTTTGGTTGATTTTAATCAAACTTACTGACAACAGACAGGCATTAACAATGTAATTAAAGTGGGAATAAAATGTCTAGTTCTTTCAGCATTCATTAAAGTTAATTATTAGAAATGCTATTTGTTTCCTATAATCTGGTTCATGTGCTCAACCATGCAGAGTATGATAATTCCCTGATGAATGCTACAAAGATGAAACCAAATACAAATTCATTGCTATGACCTCTGAGGTATGAAAATATTATTTTATTTTATTCTCTATACCTTTATAGAATAAACTGCAAGTAGAATTCCTATTAACTTTCTTTGTGATTTTATGACCCATTTGTGGGACATTTTGTTTGTCTTAAATTTGAAACCTCCTTAAAAATACATTCCTCTTGAAACCGTGACTATGTCCATGAAATGGCACAAGGTACTTTTCCCTCCTCTCATACCAACCACGACAGGTGATATTCAACTCCTGTCCTCTCTAATATAACGGTAAACAGCACTGGACCCCCCAGTCATGTTAATTCACCCTTTCTTTATGATATTTTCCTCAGTTTTCTTAGGGAATAAAAAGGTAACCATAAAGTTGCTGTGGACAAGGTTGATGTTGTATACGTGAGCTGATCTCAGGGATACATATCAGTCCATGCTGAACTCATACAGATATCTTTATGGCATTTACTTGTTTCCTAACCATATCTAATATTGTCCATAGCACAACAAGATGCCTTAGTCTTAAGACCAGGTGTTTTTTGAACATCACCACAAAAACCCAATTTTTGACCCAGTCTGGCTTTGAACAGCGCATTTAGAAGGGGAAGGAGCTTAGAGGAGGTGCCACTTTCAAATCTTGCTAGCTCTCCAACATTACTGCACCTTTTTCTCATCTTTCACATTGTGCAATCTAATCATTTTATAGTTTTGTAATAATCCTGACTTGAACTTTTTGGTTTGTTCTTAAAGTAGCCTGGTTTAATTCATGTTAGCCTGTTGGTAGTTCTGTTGTCTGTGTAGCTTCACATAAATGCCTCTCTGAATATCCCATTGTTTCATGTCATATACATGACAAGGCTTCAGCTATTAAATTTAAACTTTATGTAGCCTTGCAATTGAATAAAAGTTAAAGCAAGACTGAGATCAATTAAATTAATAGTGTCAGAATTTGAATGTGCCCTGGCCCACTTTCTACTGGAAAAGTTGGGCCCCAGGTAAAAAAAAAAAAGAAGAACCATTGCTCTGTTGGATGGAATCTGATCAATGCAGAGAGGCCATTGGAGTACAGTGAACTCACTCATGTTCAAGAAAGCAGTTGGAGGTGATTAGAGGTTGTAACAATCTGATCTGATCCCGTTTTTTCATAAAGAACTTATTTTATAGCATTTATGAGTGCAATCATGATGGATTGTTTAATATGAATTTGACTGGACTGTACCTATAGAAATTTCTCAAGATGAGTTTTGTTATAACTTGGTGCAATATCAATAATACTGAATTAAATGTACCTGAATCAAACATTCCCATTGCAAATAAAATGCACAAAATATTGAAAATCAAATTCATGAAATTCATATCTTCTTTGCTGAAAAAGTGATGTGCCTAAACTGCCTATAGATGGTAAATATCTAAGATAATGAATGCACTGATACAAGATAATGCATGAATGGATGAGAAAAATTTACCATGAAATGCTTGTAATTAAGCATCTCAATTATTTAGAGTTAAAACCTTGACATGAAACAAATTCTCACATTTGAAACACCAAAAGCTTCACAATGTGCTTATGAATAGTTTAAAAATCTCCCTATAATTCTTTCATGTGCTGTTTGTAATATATCCTGATTTTTTGAACAGGAAAACATGTGAATGTCACAGTGAATTCAACAGTGAGTATGATATCACACAAGAGTGAGTTATGTATTCATGGCTCCATTAATGAATCATAACCTCCCAAGACTTTATACTCCAGACATGCCCTCTCTGAATATGTCATAAGCTCGTATTCTTTTTTAATGGGACAGCAAATCACTGCCCAAAACAAACATATAGTCATGCAAACATTACAGAGGAGAAGAGCTTCAGAGCTTGCTGATGATTTCTGTGGGCCGGTCCAGCAGATGCAACAGAGGAGACCTGTTTGAGGGATATGCGGTGAGTATACTGAAGGAAGAGAATGGTGCAAAATACCCTGTATTTCTCCAAGTTACATTATTTATACTTTATACCCAGAAGGCTCTTTAAGCAAGTCAAAGCCTCTGTTTGCATCACTTTTCCAGTCTGCACCTCAGAAAGTGTTGCTGCTGAGACTCAAACTAAATTAAAGGTCAATGCTATAACAAAGTTATAAGCAATTTTATTTTTACAACAAAGTTAGGTCTTTAACATTTTGGCCAAGCAAATATTGAACTATTAGGTTTCAAAAGAAAATAGTGATCATTAAAGCATCACCAGCATCATTAAAGATCATAAATTATATTATGGAGACACAAGACATTTAAAAAATATGTGCTGCTCATTTTTTATCAGTCTTTCAAAGGCCTGCTAATCAAAAGATAAATGTTGGCCTGTCTGTGCAGACTAGAGACTGGTTTCAAAATTACCATTGTGTCAGACATGATGATATTGCATTTAAGATCTTACATTAGGGGTTCTGCAAGGTTTTATATTTGATCCACTTTTATTCACTTACTTTTATTTAATTCAGTGGCCCTCCTTATCCATACGCAGACTTTAACATAGGTATTATTTCACTGATGGATCCATTTGTGGTCTGCTTTCTTCTTTGTTTGTTAGTCTGGAAAAATGCAGCATGATCTCAGTTGGAGTTTTTAAATGTGTCTTGGAGTTTAGCTAACTATGTATTCTCAATTCTTTTGTTACATTAGGATCATATTTTATATGTTTTATGCTTTGTGCTTTATATCGTCTGGTTTTTGTATGGCTGTTTTAATATTTACTTTCCGTAATGGAATTTGACCAGGACCCCAAAGAAAAAGGGATTTTTAAAAATCTCTATAGAATACTACATCACCATATGCGATTTGGGAAACAGCACTTGACTGCTTATAGTTTGACTGTACGTACTTAAAGGAGAACTTCGGTATTTTTCAACCTGTACCTATGTTGTAGCATGCTATATGATCATTTACTCACCCAGACAGATGTGGCGCAACTCGAACTCCATCGGGAAATATTTATGTATATAACACGCGATCAGCATAAATCCATATAACGGGAACGATCAGGCAATTGGTGCTCGCCCACTAAATAAGGTATTATCTGCCAAAAAAAGCATTGGTTTTACCAATGTGTTGTTAGCAAATGTTAGTCGGATCCCTCCGTGACCTGTATACAGCATGTACTTCCTTTTTTGTTGTTATTCCGGGGTCCTTTCAAGCCTTTTGCACTGACCTGCAACCTGCCTGCAACAGCGATTACGTCACTACCATACTCTATGGAAAAAGGGCGAATTCACTTCGTACTGAGGCTGGCGAACGAAGTGCGTCAGCCTCAGTCAGCTGTCTCCTGAAGTCTATATCGTGAACTTAGGGATGTTTATATGAATACAAATAAAATTGGCCTTGTTTGTATATTCACAAATAGAATAAAGATTTAACCATTCAGAAACTGTTTATCACTGAACCTCCACAATGTGTAGGATATTTCGGTCCAGATTTGGAGAATCTAAGTATTGTAATTTTTGATCAGAACCAAGGTGCATTCCAAAAAGCAGCTTTACTGGTTCAACTGGTGCCTGGTAAGGGATAGGTTTTGTTCAGGCTATGCCCGATATCTCCAGCACACTGATCTGAGGGAAGGTCTCCATGAGTATAATCAGATCTGTCAGAACCACCTTGTTTAAAAGAAATGAAGAGGCAGCAGTTTGCATGCTTTATAACCTGAAATGAGAAACATTTCATTATGCAATGTCAACATTCACTGACATCTTGGCCTCTGTTTTCTACATTCAGTGTAAAGTATTCCATGTCTAAGTCCACTGTTGCAATCCGTCGCTGTAGACAAATTGTATAGTTACTTTTCAGTTATCTAGGCCGGTACTGATGATGTAACCCCCCGGGATGCCCTCCTTCTTTGAATGATTTGTGCAAACTCCTCACTGCAAACTCCTCCACACAGGTAGTTTGTTCTGGTTGCCTTGAACCTGTCCTGTGGAACCCACAGCAATATCTATGTCAGACCAGGCATCAGCAGAACAAATGAAGGGCATGTCATATACTGTCGATGCTGACGAGTCAATTAAAAAAAACATAGGTTGCACCTTTATTAATGAGGAATTTATCTTCCAAAATAAATTGGCATTCTGGTTTGTGTGAAAGAGAATATGAGTGTGTTTTTAATTATAATAATATATTTTGTTGTGTAAAGGCTTGTTTTATTTCATATGCATTTTATCATGTAAAGCACTTTGTGTTGCCCCAGGCATCAAAAAGCACTTTATAAATAAAGATTGATGTGATGTCCACAGCAGCATACACCCTTCATCTAATTTTAAATGCCCATTTTCTTTGGAAGCAAACAGATTAGTTTCACCCAGTTTTTGCCAAAAGGCTTAGAAATGATCAACTTGCTTCTTATTCTACAACATCCAACACAGTCATTTTGACCATTCTGATATTTGCATATTCAGTTGGATTTTGCACTGTTCTAGTTTTAGTTTCCCTATGTTTCTGAATCAGATAATGGGGAAGTACTCTGTTAAGGGTGGTATGCAGAGATGGATCCAAGCTGTACTTTATAACAGGTAACCTTGAATGTTTAATGTCCACATAATAATCAAGAAGTGCTCTGAAAGCCAAACAGCTGAAAGATGTTCGGCAGCAGCTGCAGGGGAATGTCTAACAGAGTTCATGATGGGAAACAGTCAGCAGGGGCAAGTGGAACAACATGGACTGCAGCACAGACCAAAGCTGCAGCAGACACCTGAAAGAGGGGGTACCAGGTATGGAGAAGCTGGAAAAAAAAACAAAGTGTCTGAGGCAAAGCCGGTGTTTTGGAACAGGCAACCCAGGTTAAGAAGATTTGTTAAAACTCCTTTAAGGAATACCCTCCTGGCTTAATGTGGTTTAGCTTCCCAAAAAAATCTAAAATCGTTTATTACACTTATGGCAAACTGGAAGCTAACTTAAGCGTTGCACACTTCGCTCTGTCTGAATGAAACTGTCTTTGACACAGACCTGTTAGCTTCATTAGTCCCTCCCACTGCAGAGCCTCTGTTTTTCTCCCACATAAACCACTACACCAAGTCTAAAAACGCATTTGTATTTGAATGATTTCATTTTTTCATTCGGCAAACTATAAAACCAAAATCGAACTGTTTTCAAGTTTTTATTAATCCCATTTTTACAGTTAAATTAAAGAGGCCTCATATTTCACTTTTAGTTATTTAACTTTGAAACAAAAATCAAACAAACACTCTTTTTTTCCAATACTCTCCTCTGAACACAAAACCCAACGATCAAAACATACACAGACCCCACAGAAATGACGTGTTACTTTCCGGATAACTTAGAGTAATTTGAGAACTGGAAATGCTCAAGGGTCTAAAAAATGATGAGCCTATGAAATGTATGAAAATATAAATTTTTAACCCTCTTTGTGGCCATCCCTAGGGAGACCACAGTCTGAGAAATACTGTACACAAATACAGTTATTTCAACATCTCTATGGTTTCTATGTGAATACTGGTACTTCTTTACATGTAAGGTTGTGTAGCATAAGTGGAAAAGTTGGCTTAGATCCAAAATGATCCTTTATTTTGAAACAGGATTGAAAGTGATGAAAAAAAACACACACACTTTAACTCTTAATGTTATTTCTTAAGTTGCCTCATCTGTCAATCTCAGTTACTTAGAAATTGAGAAAAAGGGCCACATGAAGCAGCACATTTACAGCACAAAATGGAAAAAAAGTATGACTTACAATCTACAATCTAATGAAGCAAAAAAGGTATTTCATATGGCTGAGAAAGTTAATATATCCATCACAGTGTGATAGATATGAGAAGAAAGCTGTGCACCCACGTATAGATTTGCACATGGATCCTTTCAGTGGCTTCATTTGCAACCTTTTGATGCATTTCATCAGTATTCCTGTTGTCTGAACCCACTGCTGTGTGCGTTTCAGGGGGCTGAAACTCATCAAAGTTGGAAAGAATAGATAATAATAACATGAATCATATTTAAATCACATTTCTGAATCAAATGTGCTCAGTCACTCACTTGTCTTCACCTGTGGCATGCTAATAACACAATGTCAGACTTAAGGAAACTGTCTTTTATACTTTTGTACAGTTTTCTGAGGCATTCACACTTGGAGATTAGCCAGCTGCTGAAAGAACAGCTGAATTGTAAGATGAGAGTAAAATAATTCTTAGTAAATTGAAGAAAATCGAATGAGTAGACTACAGTCTGGACCAATGTGACCCACTGGAGTGAAAACCTATTCATTACAGGAGGAAACAATAGCTCAATGACAAGTCTACACACTCAACAGGTCTAGGTTGTAAGGGTTCTGTCAATGCATTCTGAACTTAGCCTGGCAAAAGACATTTATTACAGTTTGAAAATTAAATTAAGATATTTCCAAGCTTTTTTCTGGGCTATATCATAAAAGAAAACTCCTGCGATAAAACATTGCTATGAAGATAGGTGAGACAAATGTTCTAAGATAACAGTATGAGACAATTGGTTGTTTGACATTATAAGAAAGTGCCTCAGCATCCCTTTAAATCCTGTTTCTTTCGCATAAATAAAGATTACTGCAAGTGCACCTTTACTGTCCTGTTGTGTTTACTTTAAGGTTTA
This sequence comes from Craterocephalus eyresii, assembly GCA_037177035.1. Taxonomy (NCBI): domain Eukaryota; kingdom Metazoa; phylum Chordata; class Actinopteri; order Atheriniformes; family Atherinidae; genus Craterocephalus; species Craterocephalus eyresii. Next base: position 9,316,417 of record JBBBVT010000015.1, read on the forward strand.
GCTGTGAAGTGAAGACAAACCAAACAAATGCTTGTTGACATTTGTTTTGTTCTATGTTAATGTCTATGTACACATCAAGCCATTTTTATCTACTGAAATTCATCATATAAATATATAATCTATATTTGTATTTACACCTCTCTTCCAAAAAGTCAGTAGTATTGTGCAATCTATCCTATTAAGGTTAAATAGAAAGGAGCATGTAGAGGTCAGTACAGGTAATACAAAAAAAAATTTATACTGTGCAACAGCAGCTGTGGTAAATCCGGAGCTCGTCCCACCAGGAAGACCACCCAAAGCAAAACCAAAGACAGCAGCTGAGCTGTGCTTATGCAAACTCCAAGTATCCGTGTCTTCCTCCAACAGACAATACATGGCTGTCTTTCAAACTTTTTCTGTCTCTGTCCGTCTGCAGTTCTGTGTCCTCATAGTCAGCGTTGTTCCCATGGTGACAATAGAAGGAGGAGTAGAGTTGCCAGGGTCAGAGGTTCAAAAGTCATCGTGTGAGCTGAGCCATGAACTGCCACCTAACGGAGGACATGCAATAAGGTATAAAATTATATTTTGGGAGGAATGTTTTACCAATAATGAATAGACAACAATGAATGTATATATATATATACGCATGTGGGTATGGATACATGTACGATTAATGTTGGGTGTCTTGCAGTGGTTTTCAATGACAGACAATGAAAACCAAAAAAGAAACACATTTTTTATAAAATATCCTGAGGGTTAATAAGACTATAGTTTGTATTAGGGGAGGCAAACAAATAAAAAAGGCGTATTTAAGTAGTTTAGAGTATTTAAAGAAGGAGGTAATCGTTAAAACTCAACCAGGATGTGGTTGATATAGCAGTGTGATGGGCTTCTAAAGAAAAACCGGCTGAAATTAGTTTTCTTCACAGGGTAGCCGGGCTCTCCCTTAGAGATAGGGTGAGGGGCTCTGTCATCCAGTAGAGGCTCGGGGTAGAGCCGCTGCTCTTCTGCATTGACAGGAGCCAGATGAGGTGGCTTGGGAATCTGGTCAGGATGCCCCCTGGACGCCTCCCCTGGCAGGTATTCTGGGCACGTCCCACCAGGGGGAGACCACGGGGTATGCAGATCCAGGATTAATCCTGGATCTGCAGCCCATTGGCTACTTTATATATCAATACTTGCACGTTTCAAATTATTCCTACAGCAAAATATGTTTTAATTCCAGTCCTCTAGAAATACAAAGAATTATGGTCACAACTGACGACAGATTACTTCAGATTTAGATTCATCCTAAAAGAGCTTTTTTTTTTTTTTTGGGCAAGTCTGAAACACCTTATGATTGTACTATGTGCTATCTGCATGTATTCAGTATCTTATGTCATTTCTGAGGAATAACAGGCACAGAGTCCAAAGGGGTTAAATGACATTACAGGTCACCATCAACCCTGCAGTCTGGCCTCTTCCACAGCTGCACAAAACTATGAAATCATTAGAACCTTCCGACATAAGAACATTATTAGTCACTGGGTGACACAAGAAGTACTTTATAGGGCTGTTTCTTAGCCGCCCCAAAAACCTCTGACCTTATGCATCCCTGTTGAAAACCACTAAAAAGTTCATTTGTCATCAAAGTTAATCAAAAATGATGACGATAACGCCAATCATCACATAATTTAAAAAGACTATTGGATTTTGTCCCTACCTGTGGAGGTGGGTGTTGATGAGGAGGGGCTGGGTGATGAAGAAGAGGTGTCCTGTCCTTTGATTCTGGACTAAGACCGCTGGATGCCTCATCACCTGAATAGAAAGAAAAAGATATGCCAATGAAAGATAAATATGATAAAATACGAAAAAAAACAAAAACAAAAAAAACGGAACCACACCATATTCATACTACGATCTTCATCTGGGTGGTTTCAGTTTGTAAATGCAGTAGAATTATTCGATACCAGTATCGGAAATGCCTCTGATACTGCCCCAGTTTCTGGTATAGGTATCGGCAAATACTGGAGTTCAGGCACCAATTTGATATCACATAATTTTTGAAAATAAGTATCTATTTACTGATTAGCTCTATTAGCTCTTTCACAATTCTTCTTCATTGTTCTTAAAACAGTAGCACTGTGCAGCAAATAGTATTGATGTCAGCAGTGTGGCAGTATTTCACACTGGATTCTCCCACCAGCAAACCTGCATTTGAAGATAAGACACCAGTTTGCTGTATTCTTTCATGTTTTACAAAGAGTTTAACCTGAGCCAGGCCTTATCATAATGCTAACCATATCATAGTCATGCAGGTGTAATATGACATTTGCTATTTTAATATAGTAGCATCGGAACTTGATATAGGCCGATACCCATAGTACAAGTATTGGAATCGGTATTGGGAGGAAAAAATTGTATCGGAACATATCTAAAATGTAGCCTCTGAATTTTTGTCCTTTCTGCTCCTTCACTGCATTTTGTTTGTGTTTTGTCTGTCTAGGCTGTTCATTAAAAGGCAGAAGGACAAGGAAAACCAACTTCTTGTAGTGTTTTGTTTGATTTTCCATGTTGAAGATCCCAACTGGTGTCTACTGTACATACTTTCTGCCCTGTTCTCTTGAAGACAGTAAAAAAAGATAAAGAAAAGTAAACCAAAGAATTATCAGCAGATGTGTCTCTGCTGTGAAATGGATAAACACTCACCTCTACTGGATCTTAAGACACAATGTTGTTTACAAGTAAGAGCACCTGCTGTAAACAAATTTGTTTGGAGGGAAAACTGTTTCTGTTTTTAGTCTCATTACTGCACAAAAATCTTTTTATTATTTATGGCTGTTTTGTTGCTGTTCAGTCCTTAAAGATTTATGGATTTCACCCCACCCACAACTTTGCACAGAGAGAAGACTATTACCTTACACACATAAGCAAACACAAGCATACACAGATGTGCAAAATGTTGCCTCATTTCACCGGCATACAGCCGGAATGAACCCACTGCTTTATTCTTTCATATGCACACACATATGAAAGTTTGTGTGTGTGTGTGTGTGTGTGTGTGTGTGTCAGCAGGCGTCCATGTCCCTAAAGGTGCAAAATCAGGTAAATGAGTGGATTAGGACAGGAGGGAGGTGCTGCTGGCAAAAAGCACTCAGTCACACACACCCTCACACACATTAGTCTGAGACATTCTCACACTCGCCTGGGCTGTCGCCAAAACACTCACACAGTGTGCTCTCTTTCTGTCTCTCTCACTTCTGTCCTGGCAGAAACACACACACAGACCTGCACACACCTGCTCGGGCTGAAACCTGATTCTGTCTCGTACAATACACATTGTCCCGCAGTACAATAGACAAAGAACTATTTAAGTCGTTGAGGAATGCGATGAGTTTATAAATGTTCGCTCAGTAGCAGAAATGTTGTATCTCATCGTGTGACAGTCACAAAGAAAGCAGTAAAACACAGTTAAAAGATGCAAATATGTGCACACAAAGCATGAAAAATTCATAGCATGGACAGTGACGGTTCTGTACACCAGACGCACGGTGTGTTTTTGACTGAGTTTGCTGATTATTTTAGATGATTTAGTCAGAGCAGAATGTTTACCAATTAGGCATCTGTCCTTCATTGTGCACTCCCTTGACAAAAAAAGAAATATGGTGACACTGGGTTCATAGCTTTGCAAATTTGTGTTTCTTTGTGTGTGTGTGTGTGTGTGTGTCTGTGTGTCTGTGTGCCTGTGGTCTGCTTGTATCCATCTGTTCCAACCAAAAGTGAAGAACATGCAGAGCCACATCTGGGTTGAAGCTTTTTATAGAACAGAACTGGGTGATGCATTTATTGTTTCTCCAGAATAACAACTGTAGGTGGATGAATTCATTTTTCAATTTCTGGTATGATGTTAGTTCCTGACATTGTGCTTGTTAAAAAGAAAAAGTGGAAGGGCTATATAGGGACAGTAAAAGTGAGTAAAAGTGTGTGAAAGAAATCTGTAGAACTCTAAGATGAAATGCTCTTCATTGCGAAGCTCTTCATTTATTGTTTGTCCTTCAGCTTAAATTAAGCAATTTTTTTCATTTCCCTGCCATTTATTGGTTTTGGCACTTCATCCCCTTTGATATGAAATCAGTTGTGTGAGGCTCTACCTGCCTTGGCCAACTTTCAGCCAATCAGCATTTAATCAAAGTAATGCATCATCTATGGAGTCTGTGCAATGTTAGCTTTTAGAAGGACAGCATAAGCCTTGAAAATTATCTGTCTGCTGTGGCTGAAAGAAACTCAGACGAGAGCTCTGTGTAATGACAATACCAGTCAAAAGTTTGGACACCCCTCTCTAATCAAATTTAATGGGTATGCGTGTGAATATGTTAAAATTCCACAATAAAAGCAAAGAAGCACTAGTAAAAGTTCCAAAAACTGTACTTCTTATCAGTGTCATTCTGGTTGATTACTATTCATTTGTGCTTGTTTGTGTGCATAGGCGTTGTTCATCTGAGGTGTCACGTTCAGTTCCTCCTACATGGACTTTTGGGATGTCTGTCTCTTAGTAACAATCCCCAGCATGTCAGAAATGGCACGCTCATACACACTTAAGGTGAGTGATGAACAATGTCATTGGATCCATTCATGGAATACTTTAACCTTTACTGCAATGAGTTACGCATGAGGGTGTGTGTAAGTGTGCGATAATAGGAATTCAGGAGTGACATTTCAAGGACCCTGTCAGTGAATTGTATTGGTAGCCCACAGCATCCAGGTCAAGGCTATCACAGATAATATGTGGGTTTCAGCCTTGCTCAGCCGGCACATGAAGCAAACAGTCGCGTTCATGTGCAGTTTGCATCCCCGCAGGAGCTGAGCTGACACTTTACAAGGACTGAAACAAATGGTCACCATGTTCTGTGAGGACTGACGTGAGGGGCTGGTGAAAGCATCAGGACAGTGATCCATCATCCTCTTTTCAGAGGAGATAAGTGTGTCTGTTTCAGCACAGCTCTGTAATTTTGGGACCATTTTTACAGGACAACATGAAGTGAAATCAATGGTCTTCTAGCCTTTTGGGATGAAAGTGGAAAGACTTGACTGTTGGTGCACACTGCAGGCCAACACACTGTAGAAAACAACTCATTTGATCACCTGTAACAGTGTGGACCAAGAAGATCTGGTTTGAGAAACAAATCTAATTTACCTGCATTTTGCACCTTTATTGAATTCAAGTGACAGTCTGGAAATATTAAATTTAGACAACCAGGCATTTCAAACTCAGAAACCCATCTGTCAGCCTGATGGATGGGGCTTTTTCCCAGAGCTTCAGGAATTTACTTTACTTCAGAAAGTTTTGCTGTTTGTATATTTCTCATAAACTGTGCACAGACCGTACGGCTCCACTATGTGCTGTTTCTGCTTTGCTAAACTTGGCTCTGCGAATGTTGTCCCCTGAAGCAGACATGTGCAAGGAAGACAAGAGGGACAGGTGAAGTGAGATTAGTTATTAAAGCTGATTTCTACAGGAACAACACACCATCAGTCGGATAAAAATAACTTGTCCCATGACAGTCAAAACCCACCAGTGGGTGAAAAATGTGGCAAAACTACAGTGAATCCAATGCTCAACTGCAAATCCACAGCATATCTCTGCATACTTAATGGGGCTTTTAAGGAATTAATTCATGACATGAAATCTTGAAATATAATTGGGAGAAGAAATTAGCTAAAATGCAGTCTCATAATTTTTGAAAAATAATATTTGAATTACTGTAGGATACAAAAACTACTTGTGTTTATGACCTTTACATAACATGCAATACTGTGCAAAACAATTAAACTCCTTTTTTTTTCTATTTAAAGTGTATCTATGAAAATGGGCAACAGATGTGGGAATTTATTAAAATGTTTAGAACAAGTGCTTCAATAATGATGAGGTTATTTATTAACTCTGGGGAGGATGTCTCCTGTTGTCATTGATTTTTAGTCGGCTTCTTCTGTAAACAAGTATTCCTCAACCTGTTCTCCCCATTTCCCTCAACTAAGAATGGCTGCATGACAAGAATCCTTCCAGAGAGATAATTTTCAGTGAAATCTCCATGAACAGCAGACAGACGAACAAAAGGACCAGATGCGTCTTGTGTCTTTCTTAAAGATATCACTTTTAGATTCTGTTCATTGACTTAAGATCATTTTTTAAGGTGTCTTTAAGCTTTTTCCTACACTTATTCAGTATAGTCAGTTGTTTAAGGGCACATTGTACACCCTGCCAAGTTAAGAAATGTTATCCGCTGAATGCTCTTTGAGAATCACCATACTCTGTTATCACTAACATTTTTCTTAAATGCAAAGAAGTGCAAAGGAAAAAATTCTGTATGTTTGAGAGAGATGGCAAGAAACCAAGTACTTAAATAAACATTGTTTTTTTCCTTGAGTTAGGTCCATTTTTATTCTTAGGATAATACATATGCATTATTAAACAATAATAAGTTTCTCAGAAAATGATCAGATAGAATTATTGGGCTAAAATGAATTAAGAAAAAGTATCCAATGGCCACAGAAAAACTGAGAATAATCTTCAGAGAGTTCGGATGCTCTAGACCACTTAGAAGGAAAATTGAAAACTGACACTTTTCCACAATGGGATAATCAAATATTTTTGATGTGGAGACTAAAATTGTCTACTTCAAAGTCCAACCAAAATCCTAATTTGCTTTTGTGGTTTTTCAATTCTTTGTTGTATTGTGATTTTAGCATTCCTGGCTGATCTCTAAGCATCCATCCCAGATAAAAGATTATGTTTCACACATTTCTAGCATCACATATCTCAAACAAAACCCTACCATAAACACAGCTTCTTCCTAATAGCTGAAGACAGTGCTGTGTATGTGCTGCATATGTAACTGTCTGTAGACAGTGTGTGTCACAGAAACATGTTAGTTATGCTTTGATCATGCTGTGTGAAGCAGAAATGATCATATACATTTGGCTGAGTCAAACAAAGAGGAAGGGCTTTGAAACTGTCTTGTCTCACTGTAAAAAAGGTAACTTGAGATAGACCAAGTGATTGTGTTTGTACGGGTAGTGTGTGTGCACTGTCCAAAAAGTGCAGCCTAATGAGCAAAAGTTGAAAAGTGAACTGAAAGCAAAGGTGAGCAGACAAAAAGAAAACTACCCTATCTTTCAGTTCTCAGGTTTTGGATCACAAGACATAGTTTTAAAAAAAAAAAATAGAAAAAAGTTTTTTTGCAATCAGAACCTATAGGTGGTGCAATCTCAAATGTCCCAGTACAGTATGCTATAACAGTATGTGGAACAGTATGTGGAAAACTACATACGTGAAATCTCTCACGTTATTTTTGATTAATTTTGTCCCTCTCCTGATTGCAATGTTGCTTCAACTCATTTAAGTTTTCAAGCAATTATTTGAGGCCACTTTCTGAAATCCTCACTACAACATTTCAGTCTGGTTGATGTGCTCAGGATAACAGTTCTGTTGTGCATATATATAAATATACATATATGTATATGCGTGTGTGTGACACTTGTACACTTTTATTATTTATTAAATTATGCAGTGTAGAACTTCGTGTTGTTTTTAATCTTAGGCTGTATTTACCTGATTAGAAGATCTAGTAGGGTTTGAAAATGTTTTTTAGTGTGTCCTGATATCCAGGAATTAGATGACATGCAGTGATCTTTTCATTAAAAGAGTGTTAAAGACAGAGTACATTAATGATCATGTGATAACAAACGCCTATGGTGTATCGTATAGAACTGTCAATTTAAGTCTTAATCCTCCTCAGTCTGTATAGCTACACAAGGGATATTCACACACACACAAAAACATTAACAAATGATCTAAAGTGACCTTGAAAAACGTCTGTATAGCTGGTTGTGCGTGTGTATGTGTGTGTGTGTAGGCGCGAAAATGGATCCCAAGCATTTTCAGCTGAATCAGTAATGAGCATTTCATTACTTCAGCCTCAGTTCCCCAGGGAGAAATAGCACACAAATGCACATTCATGACACACACAAACCCAAACACACACACATGCACGGGTGTGTACACATGCACGGGTTTGTGCACACACACAAAATAGGATTGTGGTGAAAGTTTGCTGCCGATTATATCTTAAACAATTACTTTTTACAGACAAATAATTTGATGATCAAAAAGGTAAATTAGCAGCAACAGAATAAAGAAGGAATACTACTGTTATTATCATTATCATTATTATCATATTAATAAACATCAAAATTTTCTACTGCTTGAGGCTATCAAAGGTTTTATTAAAACATGTGTAAACTAGACTTAGAAATATGTTGCAACTGATCTATTGAAAGAACACGCTAAGGATTGCGCTTCTTACACAGCCAAAATACCACACACAGTCTGTTTTGCACGATTGCTTTGAATCTGCAATCTTGGGAGTTTCTGCCAGAACATGCAAAATACTGGGAGGAGCCTATGCAAATACTGTAAATCTGCTTTGCAGTCGTAATAAGATTTACGAAAAGTCTGCTGCTATTTCTTCGCATTTATTAAACACTTCAAAAACAGGTGCAAACTGGCTGCAGCCTCTGGATGAGAACGGAAGCAGCTTTCTGCAGGGATGCAGAGGCGCATCAGTCAGCACATTTACTTTTCATTTCATTAGAAATGAAACTAATAGTTTCTTCTTTTCAAACTGGACGCACTGCAACCCATAAATCACACAATTTAAATAGGTTGCTTCCAACAAGTTTGTGCCTGCCAACATTATCACAAGCAATCTTAGGAAACCACTTGCAAACTGTGACCCAGTCCCACATGCTAAATGTTAGACTGCACACACAAATTACTACATTACTACATATTAAACATTTCTGAATGCAATTTCCTTGTTGTTCAGATTCAGATTTTACTGATCCCAAATGGCAATTCATTTGCCCACTATTGTTTTAAGAAAATAAATTAACAAACAAAGAAAAATATATATAACTGGCCTTCTCTGTCAAATTAACCATTTGCTCAAAGTCTGAGTTGTAATCTGAGATTTACGGTGATGGAAAGCAATAGAATAAATATTAGCCAGAGTGCAATTATGTGAAAGAGGGTGGTCCCAGCTTTTAGATACTCATCATAGCTCACTTTAGCATATTGTGGACGGGGTGGTCCACCTGATATACTAAAACAAATCATTTGTTTTTGGATGTGATGGTCATGATCTGTGGGATTTGGTTGTGATTTTGAATTAGTTCTTGTTGGGTATCTGTTTCATCTTAGGTAATCTTTCTCTTCTTTGTTCTGGTTAACTTGTGTTTTGTTTTTCTGTAGACCAGTATGTTGTCGACTGATTCAGTAATTGTGGAAAAAAGCTGGTGACGTTTCCTAATTGGTCTTGAATTTAATGTGCAGTAACAAAAACCACTAAATGTTAACAGCCAGCCTGCATCTGTTCTCATATGAATGATAACAGCAGTGGTGCTTACAGCGCCTTTCCAAGGTCACACTCGCCATGGTTAATCATAGCCTCCAGTGAAATCATAAAGCCTTGGAGAAAACAATATTAAAAGGGGGTGAAAAAAGAGGAAGACATAAGGTTGAATGTGACAAGGGACTTTATGCGATTGGAGGCAGATAAAAGGATGGATGCAACCAAGTGACTCTTTGAAGGCTCTAGATCAACACCAAGCAGAGAGACAAAGCAAGAGCAACACACTTCGTTGAAAAGGTCAAGTGAGGAAATAACAGCTTCCAGTTGAGAGGAGAGCTAACAGATTATGCCTAATCAGGTCTGCAGGAGCAGACTCACTCAGGTGTGGAGACAAACAGTGAGTCAGACCGAGACAGGCAGGCACGAACAAGACAATGAGACAGGCTGATAGACAAAAAAGGAATGCAGCAGCTACACTCTGATCTGCAGTGTTTTATATATAGATCCTTTTTTTACATCTCTCTGTTAAGCAAAAGACAGTCGATGTTCTGTCTGAATGACAGAGAGTGAGGAAAGTGAATGTATAATTCGTAAATGAACCACGTCTTCTCTAGATCTATCATTTAACTCCACTGCTTATTAACTACAGCCATATGCTGAACAGGCGCATGTGCTGCATGTGAGCATGTCATTTATGACTGATTCTCATTCTCTATGCACCCACTGTAACATCCTATTTCCTCTCTTATGCTCTTGATTTCCTTCCTGTTTGTTTGTGTGTCCCAGTTAAAGTAATACTATTAAAGCTGTGGGGCCCAAGCAACAAGAAAATGTGTAAAATCAAAGAACTGACAGCAGAAAAAAAATGCAGTTAATGAACAAATTCCAGACATATTATATAAATACATAACCCCAATGTGATCCTCTAAATATATTACATCAATCCGATCTCTATGCCACTCTAATCCCTTCTCTCCACTGTAGCTGTCAAACATCCAACCATTTTCTGAACCGCTTACTCCAATTGGGTCGCGGGTGTGCTGGAGCGTATGCCAGCAATCAACGGGTGAGAGGTGGGGTACACCCTGGACAGGTCACCAACACGCAGAGACAGACAACCATTCACACACACTCACAGGGAGAATTTAGAGTGCCACCAATAACCTAACATGCATGTCTTTGGACAGTGGGAGGAAGCCGGAGTACCCGGTGAGAACCCACGCATAGACGGGGAGAA
>JBBBVT010000015.1:9343551-9356564 GCA_037177035.1 Craterocephalus eyresii
ATAATAAATGTTGTAAAATCTAACTTTTGTGTCGTCTCCCCCCTCTCTTGTTGCCATCCTTGAGCCAGATGGTAACACTGTGCTCTGACCCTGCTGGGGTTGTTAGTGGTGATTGTTATGATTCTGTCATGATTCATGGACAGACTTATCTGGTCTGATTGGTGGGATGCAAAGAAGCGTCTAGCTTCCCTTGACCTCCTAAAAACTAATCACGCTCCGTTAGTGGCATGACGTTGTCTCATCTGATCATTGATCATTGATCATTGAAAAAAATAGTCTACAAGGGAAGCCAGCCTAGTCTGGCCTCCTTTCTGACACAATATGATTTAAATTAGTGATTCACCACAAGTGGGCGCTGTTTCAATGGGAAAACGGCGATTGCAGAAACGGCGATTGGAGAAACGGTGATTGGAGAAACGGCGATTGGAGAAACGGCGATTGGAGAAACGGCGATTGGAGAAACGGCGAGGCAGAATCCTCTTTGTATTTGCTCTAAAATTAAGAGCTTCAGAACAATGACAGCCACGGTCTGAAAATTAATAAATTAATGGACATAAACAAAAACTAGAGGAGGCTGTGCTTCCCTTTGCTTCTGGGAGAAAACGCCACTGGCCCTAAGGGCCATTTTCCAGCAGGTCTTAGATGCTTCTCTGCTTCATCGCTGCTGACTCAAACTAATAGATCAATGTCTAGAACTTGACAACAATCTGTTGGGTCCATTTTGTTATAATCAAGTATGCCAGGGGAGGGAAGCACCTAAAACCTGTGGGACAGTGGACCAGTACTGGAGTTTGTTATCTCTGCTCTAAACCAACGAGAAAACACAACATCCTGTTTAGCTTGTAAACTATTGAAAGTCTTTTTACTATACATAATCCAAAAAGGAAACCCTTTCCAACCAGTTATTTTTTCAGCTGTTATAAATTTTTCATTACAAATGGCAGTATATCCAGATTCTAGTTTTGGAAATTTCAATTGCTGGAAAAAAAAGTTTTTTGTTTTTTTTCCGTTTGTATGGCAACTGCTGGCAACAGCAAAAATAAGTTATATTTTCTCTCAGAGTGAGTTTGTTGTTTTATCAAAATGCCTGATGGTCTGTAAATGTTCCAGAGCCACATGGTCTTCAGCAAAAACAATGAATCATAATTATGATGCATGATTATGAATAACATTCATTTACCACTTTGTGGGGTTATATGATTTTATGAATCATTCATGCAAACATATCACCACATTACTGTGCTGTACTGAGCTTTCAAAGGGCTGCATGAATCCAATTTAATTGTTGAGTTAAGTATTTTAATATTGTGCATAATTGTCTACATTTGTTATTCCTGACATTTAAGTTTTTTGGATTAAGCAGCATTTCACACATGAAGTGATAACAGATGATTAAGAGTCATATAAGGTGGACATATTTCACCCCCAAACACATAAAACTGAGTAAGCAGCTAAACAACACTTAAGAAAAACACCAAGAAAGATTACTACATCCTGAGCAGAGGTGATATTCAAATTAGAAAGCATTTGATATTTTTTGTCAGATGTCAAAAAATGGATCAATCAACACCAAATCACTGTTTCAATATGGAGACGGGCTGTGAATGTTTGGTAACATAACTTAGATAACATCTGTTGTGGGCATAATTACATCATCGGAGTTGGAAAAGGCTGCATCTTATGCAAATGTCACAGTCTGGATGCAAGTTTATATAAAAAGGGTATTGAGAGCAGTGTGAGATCTAAAATTTGTTTTACAGTCTAGTTCTCCTTTTATGATGTATGTGCACCTACCCGTGTTAGCTGCTCCAGCTTTTGCTTTGCCCCCTTCAGGAAAGGATCTGTGTTGCGGACAGTCATTTCTGGGTTTTCCTTCTGGTCTTTTAAAGCGCTGCCAACAACACCACCTGCATAACTACAGACAGACAGAACATGAGATAGACAAGAAGTACTTCCTGTCCTAGTTTCCTGTTTTGTGTGTCTTTGTGTGCATGTGCACGTGGGTGTTGATGGGTAGGTGTATGTGTGTGTATTGCTCTAGTGTCCCACTTCTTACTCAGTCAAGATGCCCATGCCTTCAGCAAGAGTCTAGTGATTCATGTCATGTGAAAAACACACACACATATTCATGTTTCCATCACTTCAGAGAAATTCACCTCCATGCAAATTTCTGGAGATTCCCCCCTAACCATAACCACAAGGATGGCAACTCCTTCCGTCTAAACGACCACATGAATGGGTTTCTGTGCAATGTCATCGTACATGTGTGTGTGCAACTAGGGGGAAGAAAGAGCAGGTATAAACTTGGTTAGTTTTGCAGAGCCAGGCTCTGTAACAGAGGTAGTTAACTTTACCAGTTTCCTGAAAAGATAATTGAAAACTTTTCCAAGAGGATCAAAGCCCGAGCAGAAAACGATTGTGGATCTCGGCCTCTAAAAGAGCAGACCTGGGTCACAATGGTAGCAAAGTATCCGCAGTTCTCACTTCATATCTCATAATGGAAAACTCAGATTTATGTAGAAAGACCTGTTTCTTCAAACCACAAAAATGCATAAATACATCAAAAGAAAATCTGCGTATGACTGCCAAAGAACCCAATGACATTCTTAAGGATTAGGCTATCTATTGCTGACTTTAAAAAGTGACAACTAGCTTAGTCTGGGATAGTGGCTGAAACTGGTTACATTGTTGCCTTGGACCAAACTTGTTATTTAAATAATCTGTCATAAATTATGCTTTAATTTATATAGGAACAAAAAAGAATCTTGAATCAAATATTGAGACAAAAAGCAAGGTGCATCGTACAGTGGGTTAAATCTGACTGGTTAAACTTGTCACTGATGTTATCATGTATTAAGCATAGTGAAAGTCGCAGTGCCTCTGTGCTACAAATAAAGAGAGAAGAGACACAAGTAAACCACACTTCTTCAGTAATGCTAAGATCAAGGCAGGGGGGAGGATTCATGAGCTGTCAACACCCATTTTCAGTCCAGTTCCTGAGTAAACTGGCATACTTCAGCATTACATGACAGCCATGTGTCCATGAAGATCAATTCCAGTGGAGTTTTGGTAAAAGGCAGATGGATCAACTGAATCACCACATACTCTCAGATCATGGGTCAGGTCTTGTTGGAATTTTAACCTTTTCCTCGTAAGGACTTTCATCACTTTCAGAAACAATTCATGTGCGTCCATCTTATGGACCCACTGCCCTCCATGCCAAGTTTGGCACTAATAGCTATTTGGTGCTATATTACCATTTCACAACTGTTAATTGAACTTAAAAAAAACTGAACATAAACAAATGAGAGCAAATAAAGTGCCTTTGCAATGAGCGGCTAGTAACAACAAACAAAGGATACGATTGAAACTGGCTCCTTGTTAAAGTGTCTTATGCGTGAGACGCAACACTAATTAATTCGTTGAGCTGGGAGTGCTAAGTGGTTAAACAAAGAGAAACACATTTTTCTGAAAATGTCAGATAAAAGAACAAAAAACAAAACAAAACAAACAATGTCCAGAACAATTTTTCAAGATCATTTTCAAAGATTAAACAAAAGTCAAACTCCTTGGAAACAAAAAAGTAATAAAAAGAGTTGTATGAGAACATGGAGTGTTGCATGGATGACCTGCTTTATGATGATGGATTAGAGGAGTAGAGTAAAAATACATTTAAAAAAAGGGCTTGCACCCTGTTTATATTATGGAAGTACATAAATTTCTTTAAACCAAGCACTAGAAAATTATGATGCATTTAAGCAGCAACACTTAATGTGATTACTTGTGTCTAAGGATGGGATAAATGATAAATTGGGTGGAGTAGCTTGAAAGTACGAAATCCATCACTGAGTTTCATCTTTGATCATCTTAGATGTTGATGCTTCTTTCTGTGGTGGGTTGAGAGCAAGAATCACATCATTTCATCTGTGTGGGGTATTGGGGTGGGTGGATCAAAAGGAAAATGGAGTGAAAAGCAAAAGAGAAGTAGTTCATGAGTCACATTTTCTCATGTTCCAAACCAGCTTTACTTGCAAATGCAATCAGAAACCAGCTCACTAACCGCCACAGTCCACACCCTCCTATACACAAACACACTCAGGCTATCTCACATGGAAAAAGACTGTGGGAACTTAAGAGTGAAGACATGACGTATAAATCTAAACTGGCTCAGTTAATGCTAAGAGATGGTGTGGTGCATGTTGAAAACCCCATCCTCTGGAGCCGTGTTGGTCTGAGATCTGATCATACTATAAACGTCACACAGCACATAGTCTTCCATTATTTGTTTTTCTCAGATTTGATAATACTCAAAGGGCCTGCACGGTGGTGTAGTGGTTAGCACTGCAGCCTCACAGTGAGAAGGCCTTCCTGTGTGGAGTTTGTATGTTCTCCCCGTGTATGCGTGGGTTCTCACTGGGTACTCCGGCTTCCTCCCACTGTCCAAAGCCTGTCCATGCATGTGAAGTTAATTGGGCACTCTAGATTCACCCTAGGAGAGAGAGTGCGTGTGTCTGTCTCTCCATGTTGGCCCTGCGACAGACTGGCGACCTGTCCAGGGTGTACCCTGCCCGTTGATAGCTGGGATAGGCTCCAGCACACCCGCGACCCAATTGGATTAAGCGGTTCAGAAAATGGATGGAATTCAAATCTAAATGCATGCTTTTCATGAAAACAAGCCACGCTTTTGTTAAAGATCCTTCAGACAAGATGTTAATGTCCTTAAGTGAAATTTCCACACAGAATTAAGCAGGTTCATATTAAAAATGTTGCCAATTTATTTTGGCATTGACAGTTGAAGGTCGACATTTTTGATTTGAGAAAGGATGAGACTACAGATTCTCTTGAGAAAATTAGAAAGGCAAAAATATCCTGCAGTGGGGAAATAATACAGCTCAGCAGCCACTAAATGTCATTACTAGAAACAGAAATTAAATAAATTAGGTGTTTTACTGCTGACATATTTCCATATGTTAAGCTTAGAAAAATAATTAGCACCAATTCTGATCATGCATTTCAAAATGGGACACATTAGAAAACACACTTCTATGTAAAGCGCTTTGAATTGTCTTGGACCTGAAAAGCGCTATATAAATAAACTTGCCTTGCCTTGCCTTGCCTTCTCTTTTATTGTTTTTATTGCTAATACAGGAAGGAAACCTGCAGCTGGTCATCATGGCTACATCAGGAAAATATTAGATTATGAGATGTACCTTAGCTTATGGATTTTTTTCTGGAGTGCAGTGTAGACAAACGATAGATTTTAAACAATGTCACTATGGAAACTGCTGGCAAAAGCAGAATACTTAAAAGGTCCATCCACACAAATATTTGTAAATTCCATAATTTGAATTCTGCTTCAGTGGGATAAAAGAGAGGGTTTGAGAAAAACAGGAAATTATGTTAGATGTACCAACATGCCCAGAATAAAGGGACTCTACATAATAACTTAATGCGTGTCATAAAAGGCATACCACCCTGGGAAGAACTAAAAACTAAAGGCAACAGAAAGAGGAAAATATGAGAGGAAAGAGGAAGAGAATAAGCCAGGAGAGTGGGAGGGTGATGAGCTAGGATGAAAAAAAGGACAGAATAAAAGAGCAATTAAAAACCACAGACTTTTCCCAAGGGGAAAATCCCAAGATTCCTCAGACTCCAGCAGTGATTTCAGAGATCAGTTTCAACACCACACATGCCGAGCATATGTTATTGTCAACACCTCACAAATGTTGTGGCATTTTTCATGTTTTCTTTTATCTTCATTCAAGCTTGGAATGTACCTGTCTTTATTCATTACGATGTTGCCACGAATGACTTCAGGGACATCATTTTGTACAGAACTGAAGTCACAGATGAGCACCACCTTTTTAAAGCTGAATACGTGCGACTTCATAAGTGCTGAAACAATGAAACAATCATTTATTCCAAGGCCTACCAAGATAGAAACAATATGGTAATTTTCCAACAAGACATTTGCTTTTCCTTTAGGAAACTCAATAACCTTTGGTTTTTATCTGCAGACAAGAGACATAATCATGAAAAATGCAGTGGTGAGTATTGTAATTATCTTCTATAATGAATCTCAGGGTTTAATAGTAAATGGAATCTAAGGGCCCAAAGGTGGAGGCAGCAGCGTGTATATAAATTACATCCCTGTAATCAGATACTTTGAAAACAACTTCAACACCCAGCTGTACTGAAAGCCCGGCTTTTCACGCCTCGTAACAAGGTTCTCTTTGTTTGATATTTAAATGTTAATCTTTCTGAAAGATATTAATGGTTTCATATTTGATAACCTCCTCAGAAGAAATGGAAGTATGCAAAACAGGAATATGTGACTATCTATAATAATTCTCCATATGAATAATACGAACATAATAGATTTGGGTGTAGTTCCAGGTCTACATCTTCACGTAGAAATGATACAGTTAACATGATAATGTAGCAAATTGGACTGAACATTATATGCTTAAAATAAATCTAAAATAATTTGGATTCCCTCTAAAGCCCAATTAAGAAACGTCTGTGAGAACAAAATCTGTACATATTAAAGCTGCAGGACCATGACAGAAGGTTTTGTTTTTTATTTTGTATTTATTTTTTCCTTCCAGCTGATATTGAATAGCAGTTTCCGGCTATGTCAAGCAGAGGCCGTATGGAAATTAAAAGACATAAGTAAGGCATTAGCAATAGCAGCGAAAGGCTGAAAAAGAACAAAGAGCCAGATCAGGTTGAGTACACCTGTTTAGACATGTGGTGAAAGCAGAGAGCAAAATAATCATACAAGCAGCAGCAAAACACATCTGCTTCATGCTCATCAGTGTCTTCACAGTTAAATGGGCGAAAGTTTAAGAGAAATCAGAAATTAATTTAAATGTAGGCGAAGTGGAGTGAGTGGAGTGACTCTTTACTCCTCAAATTGACTCAGCTAATAAAAGACTTTCTGGAATTACAGAGACTAATTCTAAATGTGGGGAATACAGAAATCTTCCTTGGCTGTGGAAGAAACCTATCAACGGGATCTGCATATCTAAAGCTTTTCCCTTTGTTCAGTATCGGCTGCCTACTGGACGCTCTCAGCGCCATGAGAGCTATTGAGCAGACTGAAGAGTGTTGGGCTGCCGTGTGTGTTTGACACCAGATGATGATGATACTGCAGAGACTTTGCCACAAACGACACAGAGAGGCGTGACTGTGAGTGACATTTAATAAGATCTGGAGAGGGACAGACATAAATCACCAGCGCCGTCCTGACAATGCTGCTCTGCTGCTGCCCTCAGTTACTGCAGAGCTGCCAACGGAAACACGCACACACACTCACTCCTGATTCATTCTTCTATCTAATCTCTGCAACACACACACACACACACACACACTTCACATAAATGCAGTGAAAATGAAATTAAGTTTGCCGATTGGATCTCAGGGAGGTGTGTAATTATAGGAGCTGCAGCCTCCGCTGTAAATCCAGCTGCATTCCTGTGGAGTCCTTTAAACAACTTTCATACACTTACATACACACACACACACCCACACTAACATGACACAATGTACTGACACCTCAGGCATATACTTGTGCTCCTTGTTGCAGACAAAGATGATATATGTCATGGTTTGGATAGGTATGGAGAAAGTAGTTTCATGTTTTTATAGTCATTACTTTCATCTTCATCCCCAAGGATATTCCTTTCTGACTGCCCCGGCATTCCCCTGGCTCTGTGAACAAAAGCACCTACTGCTAATTGCAGTATACATTTAAGGGATTAAAAGATACACATAAATCAAAACATGGGGTGTGGCATGGACAGACTATAATAGCAGATCTGATGCTTCCCTCTTCTGGTAGCAATTAACTATTACAGTTCTGTTTGCATGGGAGATGCACATACAGTAGGTCCGACTTGAATAGGCATGAATCAAATCTCTTAAAACTCATCTCTGTTCTTCAGTCTTAGAATATTTTATCTTCTTTCTCCATATCATTCCATTATGACTAAAAATGGCTTAACTTTAGTCAAACTTTATTAGACCAGATAAGTTACAGTAAGTGAGAATAATAATTTGCAATGATGACCTGTCAAAAGGCAGCAAAAAGGTAAACCAGAAAACAACAACAAAAGATAAGAGGGCGGGTCAATATGACTTAAAATCAATGTCAGGATTAATTGAGTATGTTACCTCGATTACAATTAGTTACCAATTATTAGAACTGTTTCAATTTTAGATCTCGTATTTAACTTAAATATTTTTGGAATAGAAGAGCAGCTATTTATTAAAAAAACTGAAAGGAAAGACATGATTTAACTCTGCATAGTAATTTAATGAATATTTTTAAGTATTTTAGGAGAAATAATTCAAAAAACTGACCTGAGCTCAATTACAACAATTACTGGTTCTGAATGTTGGTTTCGATTAATTTCGATTAACTGTCTGGCCCTAATACACATCAGGCTATTTTAAAAAAAATTGGAAACAGACACCTAAAACTAGTACAACTAGCTATAGCAACTAGCTATAGCAAAACAGTTACCGCTTCATTAACAGATTTTTAAATGATGAGAGTGGTATTAAAAGGCTGAGTCTTAGTTCCTGCTGCAATTGCTCCAGTCGTCTGCAGCAGAAATCTCAAGTGCAGTGCAGACTTTGAGGCAGTGCAGAGTTTGAGGCTACTTGAGCCACAAATACAACCGATGTTACAGAAATTGTAGGATGAGCAAAGATAGAGTAGCATTTTGCCAATTTAACGACCTTTCCCTCCTACTGCAGAATGATACTGCCATCTCCAGATTAATTTGTACGTTTGTTGTTGATTCGGTAATGCTCAGTGTCCGTTTTCCTACTATTTCATCAAGGTCTGAAAATACTTAGACTTTAATATCTCACGAAGGCCCTGGTTGAAAGCACTGGGCTTAGTTACGCCATTCAACTACCTTTCATTCCCCTGAACTTGATCTTTGTATCTTGAGACATTAGACTTTACAATGTTGCCTGCTCTAATGTGGAAACACTTCTATGGGACATATTTCCCCCATGGTGCTTGTAGAAATGGTACTTCACAGGAGAAAAATTATACGGCATATGTAAGGGTGTGAGCAGATGGCAGATATGACCGTTTCAGCTGGAGGACTTGTTGGAAATAAAACCTGCTTGTCTACTCTCCTACTTCCTTGACAGAGGCGTAACCATCTTCGCTGTCATTCCAGCTTGTAACCTTGAAGAAAAATCATCTCTTCTCTCCTCCATCATCCAGCCTCAGGCTTTCTCATCGTTTACCGCCCTCCAGCGTGTCTTTCAGACACACACAGACTCGCCAGCACAGACATTTGTAAGTGAAGTGGGTCAGAGAGCAGAGGAGATGAATAGAGGTCTGAATAGAAGGATGGAGAGATGAATGGATGGCTGAATTAATGAATGAATGGGTGGATGGATGGACGAAAGAGAGAAGAAGATGTAAAGAGGTCAGAGGCTAAGACTGGCTGTAGGCCAGCACGGCCCCAGGGCAACGTCTCCTCTATCCCTTAGAGTAAAACTTCATCAAGAACTTTACAGATGGTGGCAGAGAGATGGATCTTTGATTTCTGACACAAAAATAACAGTAAAAAAATTATTTCAATTATTTTGTGATGAAATGTGAAGAACTTCCAGATTTTTAGTAATATTCTTTGTTTCAATTATTATGTAACTTAAATTCTAGAGGTTGCAACATGTGTTTTTCACTGTTTCATGAGTGCTTCATCACTTTAAAGGCACAATGTTAATACTGACTGCTACAGGAGCAATACAACGATTTACACTGAAATTTGATTCTCAAATTTTGTTTTTAATGTCACACTTAGAGATTTTTATAGGCAAGGAAATACAAAAAAACAGTGGACAACATTTTCAGTTTCTTAGGTTTCAGCAGGAGTTAATGTTAGAAAACAGATGAGTCCATTTTGGCTTGTTCTTTCAGCCTAATGGTCCACTTTTAAAATGAGACCAATTTAAACAGTGAGATCAAACCTCTTCAGCATCAGGTCAGCTAATATCTGGTAAATCTTGTTGCACAGCAAAACTGCTGTGCTCACAAATCAACATTCAAATAGTTGTGGTAATCATAACTTTATCATCTATTTTTTTTAAATTGTGATGCCTGCATTTCTGTGGATTGAATATGATGACATGTGCCTTACTACAATATATTTACCTAACAGATTCTTCTGTTTTTACAGTCATACAATCTGTTTTTCGTCCAAAATTACTCATTTTGTATTAAAATCCGGAGGTACATTCATCGCAACTCTGAAGGTGACAAATCAAGGTGTGCTGATGTAGGATGTCCACGCATGACTACACGGCCTGTTTCATCTGTTGCCAGCATTTCTGACTGACAGCAGGTCTGTCATCCAACTGTCTCTCATTGCCTGTGTGCTTTGAACAAATATGTGTGCAGGGAGACGTCAATATCACATATTTTGTGTTTTGCTGAGAAGCATGTTAATATGTGTGTAAGAATGTGTGTGTCGGAGTGTGTGTGCGTGTGCGTGCAAGTGCGTGTGTGTGCCCATTTGTCTTGTTACCAGTTGAAGCTGCCAATGTAATCACCATGAGAAAGACTCTGGAAATGAACTCTGTAACCTTAACAACCCTGTCAGCCCCCCTGTACTGGCAACTAATAGGACCAATACACACACACACACACACACACACACACACACACACACACACACGCATACAGGGCTTATTTATTATCCTCTTTGATAGATAAAAAAAAAACTGATAATCTGACAACAGAAGCTCTCATCTCTACCATTCAATACTCTCAAAGTAAAGTGAAGTGTGAACAACTTATTTAATGTCACATCATCCTTATGTAGAGAATACACTAGAAGACTGAAGTCTGAAAGTGCAACCCTTCCATTAGGGTTTATGCCAGAATACAGTTTTAAGCAAAATGACCTGAATCAATACCTACTTTATTCTATCAATCAAGTTTCGTGACACTTGGGTGGCAGATTATACATGCGCTCGCTGAAAAACGAATAGCATTGCAAGGAAAGATCCTGGCACAGAACATAAGTTAAATCCATGTAAATTAAAAACGATAAGTGCTTCTCACAATGTATTAAAACCTGTTAGCGTATGAACTAAAATGCAACTGAAACACACTGCTGTATCAGTATGACTGATATGCTGCAGCTTCTGTATGAGTGCTGATCATCTTCTAAAGAAAGCATGTTACAGATCTATTTTCCTTGTTCAAATTACGACAGTGTGACAACTACAGTAGGGCCCAGACAATGTTCTTACCGACTACGACTGACGGAAAAGTAAACATGCGGAAAGTTGCTGGGAACCATTTTGACTTTAACTCAGCTCTTTTCTTGTCAGCCTGAAGTGTAATTCAAACACTGTGTAATCCACTCTGTCCTGCCCACATACAAGAGTTTTTTATACATATAATTGTTGTGTATTGTCACGTTTGTGACAGTGTAGCAAAATTAAAAACACCAGCCAGTATCATTTGCAAGGGAAAACTTAGACATGTAAGGTTTTTGTAGCCCTGAAAATAATCTTAACATGCACAACAGTTCCACATTATAGGCACGCTGGGATTTTGAAGGTTGAATGCTTTTACATTTTGTGGCCCTGAAAGTGCAGAGGTTTCATTTTCTGAGCTGTTGTTGTGAGACTATTACGGTTCACATACTGGTGTGAGATTAATGTGTGTGTGTATGTGTGTGAATAAATGTGACACTACTCTGCTTACTACCACCTCCATAGACTCTGTTTAGTCATTTCCAGTTTAAGCTTGAAAGGTTTTGGGAGATGGAATTCTGTGTGATTCATCACTGGCAGTTCTGGTTTTCTATTTTTGTTACACGTATGGTGTTTTTGGAGTTTCTCGCCTGTCACAAATCCTGGCTGTTTTCTGCTTTTTCTTTTGCTTTTTTCTCCTGCATCTGGGAAAAGACTGTTTTCTTACTAATGGACAGCAGAACATTGGAATTCAGACCAAACTCAAGCACATATCTTGAGAAATATTTTGACAATGCTTGGAAAAGTTTTGTAAGAAATAAATAAATCTTTTATTCCTCAAACAATGACTTGCAGCAGAGCTACTGTTCTACATGCCAGTGGTTCAGAAAGTTTTACCTACCTCTCTACGACGTCTCGTCCGCTCCAGCATGTGTGCTGCTCAACCTCCATCTCACTTTCACAAAGCATCTCTGGCAGCTCAGAGAAAAACCACTGGTACCGCTGGATAGAGCCCTCAAACTCCCTGAAAAAGTTGTGCATAGGTGATCGTGTTAATGTTAACAAGAGAATTAGTAATGCAGGAAATTCTCTGAGTGAAAGTCCTTCAAATACACAATAAACAAGAGGTACAGAAATAGACTCATTGCTTATTAATCTGACCACACGATAAAAATGTTGTTTGCACAGGTTTTTCTTTTTTAACATCGACTCCAATGGAGAAGGATTTATTTGAGGTTATATCACAAAGAACAACAAAATCAATTTCCCCATTTAAAGTTTATTTATAAGTGATAACATTTCTATTAAGCAGGCATTAGATACTTATAGATACTGTATTCTGTTGACAAATACTAATCCCTCACTGAAAAACAAAGAAAAAAAAATCACCTGGACAATTTCTTTAGGCTTCGACTCTTGTCTCCCCTTGAGCCTTTAAGAGGGAATGACCTGCAGACAGTCACAGAAAAAAAAACATCACAGCCAATCCATTTTATCTATAAAGCACATTTAACCCTTTGGTACGTATTGCCCCCTCCATTAGACACCTACATAAAGGTTTTTGTTCTTGAATATCTATGGGTGAGGATGGTATATTTGTAAATTCGCCCCTTTTTGGACATGCACTGCCACTTACTGTATAAGATGTAAATATATTATCAAATGTGATTTATATATATACATAAATAGTAGGGGTGGGATAATACATCGATCTGTATCGATACATCGATCGTATGGTCAATGATTCAATGATATCGATCCAAAATCCTAATATCGGA
>JBBBVT010000015.1:9373287-9385576 GCA_037177035.1 Craterocephalus eyresii
ACAGTTTGGACTAGTTGTTGCCGTATTTCTGTGTCCAAGATGGCGAACGTGATGCGCATGCGCAGTCCACACACATAAAGATCTGCTACAGATCTGGTAGCCACAAAGTACAGCTAAAATGAAGGAAAATAAACAATGCCCCGTGTGAGGCTCGAACTCACGACCTTCAGATTATGAGACTGACGCGCTGCCTACTGCGCCAACGAGGCTGGAAACGACAGTATCACAGGACTGTATCTGATTCCACCTAAACAAATTGGAACTTTTTTATGTTTTCTTTTGCCCGATCAATTTTCTTGTCGTCAGTCTAAGCCACTTTTTCTGGTTTCCCTAAAGGACACAAAGTATATTCTATTAATTTCATTTCCGCCTTTTGAGGCATCTACTGTTAGGAAAGGAGCTTGTGTTCCAGGCATAGAGGTTCCAGGCAGTAGATCTCGCTATAATACCTGCTGCGGCCCCTTTAATTCCAATCTCCCGCGTCCCAACTTGGGCGGAAATAGAAAGCCTTTTTTTCTCTATTTAAGCGCGCCAACAAAGACTATTCAAGGTCTGTTTGTCATTGTTCACCGGAGAGCAGATTCAGTGCTTTCCACAGCCCTTCATTTAAAATGCCAGAAGAAACATCTACCGCATCGAGCGCTGGGAGGTAATATTCTTATTTTTACACGGTTGTCGAAACGGCACACGCAGGGAAAGCACGGCTAGCCAACCCTGAGACAACGCGGCTAACGCGGGAGAGAGTTAAAAGTAATTACAATAGTTATATTTCTCAGCTTAATGTTTGATCGATAACTCGTTCTGTAAATTCACACTTGAGGTTAATTAACTTGCAAACGCGATCGTAATTGTTCCTACTGGTTAGCTAGGTAGCAAACAACACAAGATGCTAACAATAATAAAGCACAGCCAGCAACGTGAAGTTTTTTCTTTGCATGTTCGTAGTCAGCGAAACCAAATTTAAGGTTCGGTTGTAATGTTGTATTGGTGTTCACATCATTTTAAACTTTTGCAGTGCGGAGGAGAAGCCGTGTTCGTCAACTGCAGCATCTGCTGCTGCAGACAGGTGAGTGTCGGTGAGTTACAACAAGACATTTCTGCACGCACTTATTCAACTACCTGAACTCTCATTTTCTTCTACTCGCAGCTCAGTTGATGTCATGGAGGAGGCAAAAAAGCTGATTGGCACTGGGAAAAGGCATCTAGTGATGGGAGATATTGTTTCTGCTGTCAATGTCTTCCAGGAAGCTTGTGGCATGCTGTGAGTAACTACAATGGGGGGTGGGAAGCTATTAGTGAGGATGCACTCTACTGGCATTTTATCTGTCTGGTTCGGTTTTTGATTTTATTCCATGTTGTTGGTTCTGTTTAATGAATTTTTTTGACCGTTCTTAAACTATCAAATTCTTGCCTGTCTTGTTTCCAGGGCTGCGAAATATGGGGACACTGCAAATGAGTGTGGTGAGGCCTTCTTCCTATGTGGGAAGTCGCTGCTGGAGCTTGCCAGGTCCCCTTTTTTTATTTTTGTATCTGTTGGAACATTAAAGTTTGACTGTTAATTTTTAAAATCTTTTGCAATGTGTGTGAAACATGAGTGGGCAGGAAGGCAATATCTACACAAGGACAAACTTAGTTTAATCCATGCAGAGCTGGAGTTTTGGGCAGTGTAATACCACTGAAACATTTCCCAAAGTGAGGATTGGTTTGGTTAAAAAGGTCATGTCCCCCGGTCCCTTTCATATTGGTTATTAATGCTTACAAAAGTACTATAAAGTTTTTAATAAGTGCATAATACTTAATAATTGTATCTATTCCTGCTGTGGAATGACTTGGTATTCACTTGGTACCTCCTAAATTTCCATTTTGAGTTTTGTTTTTTTTTTCTTAAATATATCTTGTCTGTTGGTTATCCTTTTTTTTCAAAATAGAATGGAGAACAGCGTTCTTGGTAATGCCTTGGAGGGAGTCCCAGAGGAATCTGAGGAAGAGGAGCAGCCCAGAAACCCAAATGTTGAGAGTGCAGACAACCTTGATGGTAAATACAGTATTTTGGTCACTGCCTTCATTAAGGGGTAGAAGGGTTTGTTTGGTGTTTATACGATCTTAAAGGTGCAAGTTCATTTTCGTTTTTATGAATATTCCTGTATATGTTAACGAAAGTGACAATGAAACAGCCCAACTATCAGGTTAATGTGGTAATAACTCAATCTTGGCATGCTTTTAACCAGCATATTTGAAGTTTAATTATCTGCCACTCTGGTGCAGAGAAAACTAGAGATGAGCTGCGTAAGCAGGTGTATGATGCCATGGCAGAGAAGGAAAAGACTGATCCAAAGCTTGAGGCCCAAGATGTGACAAGGGATGCTGAGATGAAAAAGGAGCATGAGGTCAAGGCCCCAGTCAAACATGATGTTGATGGGTCAGAGGAACCCTCTAGTTCCCCTGTGAATGTGGAACCAAAGAATTCACTGACTGAAGATGAAGTGAAAGGAACTGAGATGGGCCCGGATGCTTCTGTGCAAGAAGAGAAAGCGGAGGTTTCTGAAGAGGGTGATAAGGTGCTACAGGATCGAAATGATGAAGAGGGTCAACAGGACGATGACTCAGAGGGTAGTAGATCTTTAGATAAGAAGCACTGGTGCTGTTGGGATGTAGGTTGTAATTTTGTTTTGTTTTTTATTTAAACTTGCCCTGAACGGTGGAGGAAGAAACACTGGTGCTTTGATTTTTGATAAATTTCTTTATAATATTTTCCCCTTCCTATAACACACTTGCCTTCAATGTCCACTTCTGGGTAACAGGTGGAGGAAGAATTTATTTATTTTTTTTAAAAATCATCCATCCCCAAAGTTTAAAACTTCTCATTTCAGATGATGATGATGATGAAGACGAAGAGGATGGAGAGGGAAATGCAGAGGATAAGGTAAAATTCCATAAATATAATCCTCTAACTGTAAGTTTGTTTTTTAAATGCAAATTCTTGCATATTTAGGAAGAAGATGTTGGGAATTTACAGTTGGCTTGGGAGATGCTGGAAATTGCTAAAGTCATCTATAAGAGGTATGAATATATATAACACATACACACACTTTTTAGTCAAAGTCTGAAATTTTGGGGGGTTTTCTTCCTCCTTGCAGGAAGGAAGGCAAAGAAGACCAGCTGATGGCAGCCCAAGCATATCTGAGACTTGGAGAAGTTAGTGCTGAATCAGGTAAGATACCGAAAGCTGCAAGTCCAAAGTATAGCTTATGTTAAATTTTTTTTTAAATGCCTTCTTCCCCCACCCACCCTTAGGTAACTATCCCCAGGCTCTAGAAGACTTCCAGGAGTGTCTTGCCCTTCAGCTCAAACACTTGCCTTCCCACAGTCGTCTGCTTGCTGAAACTCACTACCATGTTGCTACAACACTTTGCTACATGGATCAGTACAGCCAGGCCATCCAGCACTACAACAGCTCAGTAAAAGTCATTGAAACCCGTTTGGGTAAGATTTTTTTTTTTTTTTTTCTTCAGAGAAAAGTGAAGTGTGCTTAACTTTACACAGATCACTGCAAAAAGAAAAAGAAATCTGAAGGTGGAGCCTTTTAGCCAAGTGGCAACCAGCAGAGAAAATTCTTTCTATGAACTTATTTCACTTTTTTTTTTTCTTTTTTTTCTTTTTTTTTTTTTGTAGCTATGCTGCAGGAGGTCATAGATGCAGCAGAAGGAGCTGATGATGCAACAGAAGAGAAGAATGAGATGGAAGAGCTGAAGCTGCTTCTGCCTGACATCAGGGAAAAGGTGGATGATGCCAAGGAAAGTATGAGAACAGCCAGTGCTGCCTCACAGGCTATCCAGCAGACCCTCGTAAGCATACCTGATGGCATCATTTTTAAGTTAATTGGGGGGATTGTAGCTTTCTCGGAGGAAAAAAGCTTTTACCGTTTTTTTTGTCACCACTTGATCTCTTTTAGGGCGGTGCCTCAACTTCAACATTCCTATGCGAAAACGGTGGCCCTTCATCATCCACGGCAGCATTTCAAACAACCAGCCAGGTGAGGGTCCAGTCTAGAAACCTTGTTTAGAAACTGTCCAATTTCAAAGAATCGGTCAGTCAAAGCAATGTGTGTGTATTTCAGGTTTCAGTTAAAGCGGGAGACGGCGCTTCATCTTCCAAGGCAGTGTCGGACATCTCTCACTTGGTCAGGAAAAAGGTGAGCCCAGAAGAAATCTGGAGTTGTTAATTTAAGTTTTTTTTTCCTTCATGAGCAAAAGCCAGTAATCACTGGAGGAAAAATCTCCAGTTCAGCTTCTGTCTGCATCAAAACTGGTCATGATGTGTTGCGAGGTCTGTGTGCTTGCCTGCTGTGGTTGGAAGGGGGTTGTTGTTCTTGACTTGTAGCCCGTATGTTTTTGGCTTTGTGCAGTAACTGATGCGTGGATTGTGCTGTGGGACTCAAATTATTGCATGTCTCTGGTAGCGTGGTGGCAGACTTAGTGCTGCAAAAAGAGCTTGCATGATGGTCGTTGTGTGCATGATCAATGGCGTGTTCTTGCTTCTAGTCATAGGTTGTTTCATATTCAAACATTAGTTACTTTGGCCGAGACCCACTCTCAATGCCCTGGTCTTGTTTCTGCACAGAGGAAACCAGAAGAGGAGAGCCCAGTAAAGGACACTGATGCTAAGCAAGCAAAACAGGAAACCACAGTTAATGGCAGCGGTGATGCTAGTGCCAGCAACAGCAATGAAGTCCAGGAGGGAAATTCACAGAAGGCGAGTGATAGGCTTTTTTTTTTTTATTGGTGATTCAACTTGTTGGCTGAGTTAAAATTTTGAATGGTAAGTTTCTGTCTCCATCTGAGGAATTGTGTCAGTAGTTAGATTCGGGGAAAGTATTCAAATGTCTAAATCGGTTCATTGCGCTTTTAATTTGGGACGTATCCTTTTTAATTGGATCCATCTTTTCAGCTCCAGTAAAGGTTAAAAGGCTTTTGGATTTTTCATTATTTTTTTTGTGTGTTGCATGGACTTTGCTTTGGAAAATCAGCCTTAATCAAAACTCTGGAATGCAGGTTCTTCAAATTTCCAAAAGTTTGCCTGGAAAATTCACTTCTCAAAATAAAGTTGTTTTTTTTTTTTGTGTTTATGAGCTCTTCATTTGGCCTCCTAGAGATTAATGTGGTTTTCTTCTTTATTTCCTCTAGCCTGCCACCCAATCAGCCTCCACCGAGTCCTCATGACTGGCTTAATTTCCTGAAACCAGCATACCATGCCTGTCCAGAGCATCGCCATGTTTTGTTTCTGTAAATATCCATTTTCAGATTTTTCTGTCCAAAGTTTTGTATACTTGTAGTAAAAAAAAATAAAGGATTTGCAGATGTAAACGTGTGCTACTTTCTTTTCTCAACTCTTAACACAATTCTGTAGCTCTGAATGCTTGATTCTGGTATCTGTTAAACATCTAAAACCAGCTGTGCCGGAGGAAGTTGCATATTTAACAGTTGGCTTGCTTTCACTGTGTGAAGAGTCCGTCACTTTAATCCAGAGGACTTTTCAGCCACTACATTAGAGCAGACGGTGTACGTGATTCATACCCAAACTGACCAGTATTGGCTCATCAAAATAAAAAATGTATAATTGCTGCTCTGAGAAGTTGCATTCACTTATCCTTTGGTATAAGATTGATATACTTCATATGTATTCAGGTAAAGGAATGTTGCCATGATACATTTTTAATTTATACTTAAGCGCTTAAAACAAAAAAACATCCCCTAAATTAGATAATCTTGTGGTACTTTTTGAGGCAGAATCCACCAGACACAAGGACATTCAGTTTATACAAGAAACGTACCACAAAGGAACAATTCAGGCATACATTTTTAGAACCGATTCTCTGACTCATCCAACATTAAAATAATCTTAGTGGAAAATTCTACTGAAGCAGTAATTTCTCTCAGAATGATACTCACGGTATCGGTAATATATTATTAATCCAATTGACACGTTAAACTCTGAAGTATCATGATATCATGTGATGGTGAATTTTGCTGGTTTAATTCCAGACGCCTGTGTAACAAACCATCAGTGTGAAGTAATTGATTTTAGGAACTTCAGCACTTTATGCAAGTATCATACATTGTAAAGTTTATTTGTTAAATGGAAATCTTGTGGTGCATACATCTTTTAAAAGAAGTTTATTTCTATATTTTATTAAAATAAAATGGTACCACATATGCTTTTGCATGCTGGAACTGGCTTATTTGTGTTTATTACTCCGACTTATGATCATCAAGATTCCCTCTAATTATGCCTTCAGTATGCAAATACGACCAGGTCTCATTTTTCCTTTGGTGATCAGGGAGCAGTGAGCATCAAGCTCCTGAACTTTGGTTCAAGAGCGTCAAAAGGGAACAGGTTCCTGCAGAAATGTGAGAGGCAGATACACATTTTCCCCACGATATCCTCGAAGTACTGAATTTACAAGAGCTAAGGAAGAAATTCTACCAGAAGGAATATTTGTTCGCTCTTTTCTCTTTCTCTCTGCACCGGTTAGAGTCTGCTTTAGACCTCATCTAAAACTATTCTTTTCTTTAGTTTTTCTGAGGGCCTGTGATTGAGTTTGAGCTTGATCCCGGCCTATTCTTGGTCTCCGCAGGCTTCATCCTGAAATGTTCAAAAGCTCTTGGAGAAACGGAAAGCTAACTGATGCGCGGGGACGCGCATAACGGCATGAAAGCGAACTGAGACCTGACTGTTCATACCCGAACTGCTCTCTGTTTGTTGAAGCTGGTCAGGGCTCATTCTACACATCAATGTTGGAGTATGTATGGAGTAAAAAAGCTGTAATTTTAACATTTACAATAGGATCCCTTTAAATTTGTCCGGATTTTTGGTACTTAGACACTTAAAATCTAAGATTTAAATTCAACTCTATTTATTATGGAGTTCATCATTTTTAACAAATCACTCATTGTCACACAAATCCATTGGTTGGGGAGTTTTTCCTCTGTGAGAAAGTGAAAACAGTGCCCCCTGTTGTCTGGAGTACAAATAAGGCGATGTTGGATTGTAGGGAAACGTCTATTTACTGTACTTCACAGAGCTAAAACTGCATACATGTATTTATCTTGTGAAAGTTTAGTGTTATTATTAAGTAAGGTCTGACCAATCATGAGTTAGCAGAGGATGTTGTACAGGAGTGGTGAAACAAAAAAGAGAAAAAAAGCTGTTGATATGTTATCACACCTGTAAGATGGTGATAGAAACATCAGATGAATGACGAGTGGAATATCTCCTTAAATTGTACATTTTTCAGTAGCATTTAGTCTCCTTATCCACTTTCATTCCAAACCTCATGCAACATTATTAAAGATTAAATAGAGAATATTTTAACTCGCACTAGGAGTCAGGCACTGCTATTAATGATTGAAAGCTGACCTATCTATGTTTATTTTATAGTTCGGGTATTTCTATGCTTTTAACACATCAGATTTATCATTACTGGGGGCTCTTTCAGTGCATCTGAAATAACCGAACTTTATGTGTAACAATGTGCATTCCCAAAGCTCGATGGGATGGTGAACTCTGCCATCTGACCCGAGCCTCAGCATTGCCAAAGTGACTGTTGTGAGTCTTTTGCTCCATTGTGAGAATTTATACTTGACCATGCACTTTGTCAAGCTTTCCCAAGTGGAGACATATTTGACACTTTTTGTACAGTCAAAAGATTTTTCCATACTATGCCGATGTGGACAAAATTTCTTATGTGCTCTCATTTAAGTGTATTTTTTGCATGCTTCCCTCGGACTACAGCCTTGCATTTCTCTTTGTATAATAATGTGAGTGTGCAATAAATAACCCCTTTGAAAAATGGAAATGTCCATGTCTTTAATTCTGTGTAAGATGTTTATCTTAGGTACACACAGTTCAGGATGGACATGGATGAAAAAAGTGTGGGTAAATAATGGATGTATATGTGACTCATTGTCATCGTCTCACTCAGTGGTGCTTTATGTTCAATGCTTTAACTCTAAGGTGATCTGAATGGATGTCATTTTGGTATTACCATTAGGTTTTAAGACTGCAGAGAAAACAACTCTGTAGGCTACATCAGCCTCCATAATACTGAGATCAACTTCTGCTACTGCTGAAGCCTGAAATATTTAACATCCTTCCACACTTCTGACAGAGAGACAGAGTTGAGGACTTGAACTCCTCTCTCTCTTTCACATATCTCTTGCTCTGCAACACATACTCACGCCAGTGAGTTGCTAAGCAACTGTAAAATAAAGCAGTAGGCTTTGAAGTCAGAGTGAGAGTGAGAGGAGAGGAAGAGAGTTCACAAGTACTGCAATCCACTACTGTTTGTTTGGCTCTATCCATGATCCCTCCACAGCTCTCGGTACCCATCTGTGGATGTGCAAGGACTTGTGACTTCTGGTTCTCCGTCAGCACGACCAATCAGGGCTGGCTGTGAGGCGGGCTTAGCTGTTCCCTGGGCTACTTCTGTGATTGACATTCAGTCTCCTGCAGCGGAGCGCACGGCAGTGTATCACCGATGCTCCTGCTCCCCCTGAGAGACTGAAGAAATCTGGAGGAGAGGAAAGACGGAGAGAAAACACACGAGCAAGACGAATGCTAATTATATAAAGTCTTTTTGCTCTTTTCCTCCTGCTCTCTTTACTGGAAAGATGAAAGCTGGAGTGCAGGAAGAAGCTGGCTGAAGGGAGAGGAAAGGATACCTGCGTAAGGGGGATTTGTTGGTAAGAGAAGCCTGCATTACTTTTCTCTTCCTGTCTCGGCTTCACCCGTCACCTGTCCTTGTCATCGCTGTAAATGATGGGACGGCAAGTTAATACGGGCTCTTCTGGCTGGGTTATGTATGTGTGTGCGTGTGTGTGGGTGAGAGAAAAACAGATTTTCTGCATGTTGCATGGTTGAGGATAGAATTTCATGCTACTGTTTGAACCCTACATCATATATGAAGTCTCTCTAACAGTGATATGCCACCGCTTCAGCTGAGCCAAAAGCTGCTCCCCTATATGAAAATATAGGAGCCAGAGAGATTTAAATGAGCTCTATCAGTCGTTGCAGGCGTACAGTTACAGCTGAGGCAAAGATTTCTAGGCTTGTCTACTGTATCTGCATAAGAGGAGGAGTATTAATTACATAACACTTCATCTATACTCTTGTGTCAGGGCTGTGCGGCATCATGATGTCCCACTAGTCCAGAAATGCTGCTTTGCTGTATGGCTGTCTTCTCTCTGCTCTCCTACTTTAACCTAGAAAGAAATCTGTCTGACTTTAAATCTGAAAGCCTGTTCGCATTTGGTGCACATTTGGTGCTGATATGCATGTAAACAGCAGATTATAGGTCACAGATTTGAAAAAATTTAAAAAAGAAAACACCTAAATTCTGACCCTGCAGGCCTATTTAAAATTAAAAAGAGCGAAGGCAAAAGGATCTGTGTGGTTTATATCGCTTCAAGTGCCTGGCATGTGCAGTGCCAGTCCCCTGTCACCAGGACTCCCTCAAACCTCCATTCATTACCTCGGGTCAGGACACAGCAAGCCCTCTCTCCGCCCTCAGGACTCAGCTCTGCACCATCAGGCACTTGGCTTTCTGCTCTGCTGCTCTCATATCAAAAGTCCTCTCTCCGACCACCTGAGGACACCTAAAATGCTTTTAGACCACGTGTGAAAACTTCAGTGTTGTTTTTTTTTTTTTCAACTTTCCAATCTTATTCAGTAAATGTTTTTGCCATCATGTTGACCCTTTACAGAGAAGAAACCATTTCTGTTGTTTGAATCTTAAATGTGTATTTAAAAGGATTTTGGTACTCTTGATCAGTGTGAGAAATGTAAATGGTACAGTACTCTTAATGTGTTACTTTAGTTCGCCAATAAACACTGTCTTTTATAGCAAAAAAGAAAGTAAGTTTTATAATGTAGATTATCCAAATCAGCCATGATAATCAATAAGAAGTTGTTAGTTTTCCCTTTCAGATGTCACACTTCGCAACTTTCATACAACATTTTTTACTTATTTGTAGATTAATATAATATAATATAATATAATATAACATAATATAATATAATATAATATAATAAATAATGTAATTAATTGTATATACTGTTCTATTAAGAAATGTTTCACCAAAGGGAAAGAAAAAAATAAAAGATGTTCACTCTGCCTAGTCTTATGGGCTACACCTCCTCCTGAATGGAGACATTTCTATTCCAGCCATCTTGATGTTATCTGACTCATACTGCTCATAAAACTCTGCTCCATCTTGATAACTCACCAACATGGCAGCCCAACAGGTTTTTGGTTTGTTGTGATCAATTTTAGCTCCAATGAAGTTGTGCCCTGATACAGCATCACTTACAAATTTTTTATCTTTCTGACTCCAGGTTTTATATCAGTCCACGCAGCGAATTGTAATTAATCAGTTCGTCAGATAACAGCTTTGTTTGATGCTGCAGTTTCCTCTTTGTTATTAGTTAGAGTAAATCAGATATTCCATAGCATTACAGGATCTAGTTGGAGGTATTTGGGTCTCAAGAGCGCCTGCCTGCCTGTGTAGGAGGAAACATATCATCTTCACAGCTCTGTCTACTGCAGATATAAAGCTTTCGGAATTTGTTTCTGCTTCATTAGGCTCGATGCACAACAACACAGGGAAGGCAACAGGAGAAGAAAAGGGAAATGAGAGGGGCCAGGTTTGAGCCCACATCATCAGACGTGAATGATACTCACCTCAGCCCCCGGATTTTCTGGGATGCCCCACAACTGAGAGATAATCAGTCACATTTTAGAAATCATAATAGAGTTTAAACATATGGTAGAAATATCTGCCCAGGGTTGGAAAAACGATTACTTCTAATCAACAAAACTTGCATAAATATCTAAAAGATATTGCACCAATATTGCACTGGAATTAATTGCTATGGATAAAATCATTTTATTACATTGCACATCATAAAACTGGGTGGGAAGATGCCACATGACATGCACAGGTGAGAGCATATCTGTGTGTTGTGTGGGGCTTAGTTTAGCTGATAATCATCTCTACTCATTTTAAGTTAAATGCAGAAGAAGAATTGCTTTCATTCAGGAGTAGCTTGTTGTTGCAGGCAAAAACAATCCATTAAAAGGATTTCTTTGGAGGTTTATTTTTGGCCATTTCATGATTGAATGTTAAAAATACTTTCTTTGTTTGTTTTTTTTCCTCAAAGCTATAATAATATATAATCTAATTTTTCATTGCTGTGTTCTTGCTGTTCTACAGACAGTGTGTATATAAAGACATTATAGCAAATAACTGGAAATAAAGTGAGCGAAACTCACTTTAAGTTATTGAGGGAAACTGCATAATGAGTTTACAATTTTCTAAAGGTTAGGGGGTTATTTTTGCATTCGTTTTTATGTTTTCAAATCTAATTTTTCTTACTTTTGACAAATATAGAATACCAGTTCTTTGTTTTAGAAAATATCAAAGGGATTTCAATGTCAACATGGTGTGAAGGAGATCCTTTCAACAGTAAGTAAAAGATTTAAATTGCCATCATCCTCAAAGTAATCAGTCAAGCTGACCCTCACAATGATAATACAAGAATAAAATAAATGAGACTGAGCCCCTGAGTATATTTGAGCCCATTAGCCAAGTACAAAAAGAGGAACTGTGGGTATCGACACTGACTTTGAGGACAGAGATTATAAATATTTGACAATTGCTTGGGTTCATCTATAGACGGATTGCACACGTTTAATCAAGTTTGGCTGGATCATGTTTGGATAGCACAGTAATGCAGTTGTTCACAGCGGGAATCTTCAGTTTCTGCAAAGGTTCTTATACAGAGAAGTTGTATGTTCATTCATTTACCTAGACATGTATTCTCTCCTATAAATACCTCTTGGCCATTGGTTTGGTTTAGGTTTTGATCTCACAGTTCGGAAGTGGTGAAACTGGAGGACTGGAAAACCAAGGATTGTATCTGTGTTATTCAAACATATTAAGTCATAGAGAATTGTACATCCACTAACTGATGTTTTTGTGTGATGGAACCTTCTTTCTTAGTTATGTGTAAGTTTAGTGTGATTAGGGCTGGGCAATAAATCGATTTTATCGATAAATCGAATTTGCTATTAATGAGGATTTAATTTTTTTTTTAAATCCAGATTTTTCTTAGCCGGAAAAATTTTGCCGACATTGCCTTCCCTCACCTGTACAATGAAAGTTATATTTTCATTGTTTACAGTGGCAGGGCCTTCCAGCTTGTTTTACAAGTTTGTTTCACAACTTAAAAT
>JBBBVT010000015.1:9442116-9458788 GCA_037177035.1 Craterocephalus eyresii
TAGCAATAACACAAGTTTGTTCATTTTTCCAGTGTTTTACAGTATAATGCAAATTAAGCTGAGCATTAAGCTGCTATGGTCGGATTTAGGCTTAATTTAAGAAACAGCAAGTAATTTAAGGTTTTCACAAAGATACAATGACACTGTGTGTGCGTAGGTTACCTATCATTTACTTCTTTTCTGTTTACTCGTGCTTCTGGTTTAGCTGAATACTTTGAGCATTCGTGTACACTGCCACAGACAACATATAAATAGATGAAATAGAAATTTAACCTCTTATCAGAAAAGGAATAGATTACACAGAAATAGTTAAACATTTATTCATTTGATTATATTTCCTTTCACTGTAAGGCATTCCTGTCATTCTAAATGCTCATGGCTATAACATTTAGGTGTAGCGTACAGAAAGAATATATCCACACCGGAATAACTTTGGACTTAATTGTGAAAAGATTAGAAAAAAAGTTTGAAAACCAAACATCCAACCAAACTGAACAAGAGTTGAACATAAATTTGTTTACCATAAATTTCATGAATTAATCGGGAATTGTTGCATCCTGCAAGTGCATCAGATAGTTGTTTCGACTTTCTCAAGAATGTCATAGAGCAACTTGGGGTTCAAAGAGAAACACAGTGAGGAGCACAACAAGTGTATAATGAACAATGTTACAGGAGCCAGTCTGTGTGACTGTCCACGGCAGAAGTGACAAAATGTAAACTTTCATTTTTTAAAAACTTGTCCTGTAAAGCATCATGACATGCAGAACGGTCACACAAAGGAGATGACTACCGTTTAGGTCCTTTTTATTTTTATTTAACTTGCATACTGATAAACAATAAAGCTCTGACTTCAGCCATCTTGAAATATATATTTGTATAATAAATGAATTAATAAAATAAAGAAAGAAACAAAGAAAGAAAAAAGAAAAAGAAAGAAAGAGAGGAAACTGTGTCTCGCGGGTTCAAGCTAATACGTGATGTCTACAATGTAAAACTAACATAACAACTGCAAATTTAATGATTCGATCACCAAATAAACAAAGCAGATATTTCAAGATCCAACCAAATGAAAATTGATTTATGATGTAGTATTGGACCTAAATTGTCCCAAGCCTGATCTAATTAAAGGAGTGTTTCAAAGGACTTCCATCACTTAAGTTCTGAAGCAGCTCTGCTGGATGTATTTAAAAGGGGGTCCATGTCATTTGTGCCCCATTCATCAAAATAAATAAATGCTTACCAGCAACAGCCGTGGTAGAATATACGGATTGTGATGAAGAGCCTATTATAGTAATCTAAAAAAGACAGATGTGCGGGGCGGGGAGTGGGGACTAACACATAACAAGTGTAAGCAGTGTGCAGGGTATTTACAGAGTATCTGTCTGTACATGTGAACATAAAATTCAGAGTAAAAGTAAACCTACTGCCACACCGTGTCACTTTGCCCCTCATTAAAATCTAAAATGTAGTCAAATGTGGTCAAAATACATTAATTGTGCGGATGTACATTTCAAGTGCTGTAAATCGTGATTGGAAGGTTAGATGGCTGCACAGGTATGTGGGAGTGAAGTGTCTCACCCATGGCTGGTTGGCCTGGATTTACCTCGTGGAGCCCACGTCTCTGTGGCGATGACACTGTGATAAAATATTTTCCGCTTCGGCTCTGTGTCGTGACTAGTCGACTTTACACGAGTATATCCTCATCGAGCTTCCTCCTCGGTGTGACTGTTCTCCTCCTGCTGGTCCTCTAGACAGGCAAGGTGTCTGTAATCGCTCCGCTCTACAACAAACTTTGTTCAGTGCTGATACTAACTGCTTCTGATAAAGTGGAGCAAAGAAGCAGATGTTAACCATCTGCCTTGTGCTCCCAGCAACATCCCTGACCTGGTTAAGCACCGACACAGGGCAGGTACAGGATGTGGTTTTAATGTTGTGGCTGATCTATTTAAATCCATTTGCTCTGTGACGAACAGAACTGCTGTCTTCGTCTATAACCTCCATATTCACATGCATTTAGTGAACTCTCAGCGTATCATTTATCATCTTGGTTCAGAGGACGGAATTTATTCCAGAAAAGAGATGTCCAAAAACCCATATTAATTGTTGTCTGTAGACAGAAAATCTCCCGTTTTTAATTAGTGTGACACAAAGTTTACACTTTCCTGCATTTACTGTTTCCCTTTTAGCCTGGGAATGCCGGCACACTGCTTGAAAACCAGATTAGTCATGATTAACACTTTATCTAGAGCTGATTCTGCATTGAAAATGAAAAGATTTGTGTAACTGAGCTTAACAAATTGCTAAAGTTGTCAGATTCATTGTGACATCATCTGCTGGTTTTTAAAGCCTCGTTTTGGTATTCATTTTGGTATAAACATGTTTCTAAATATGTGCTTCATGAGGTCAACACAAACATAGTTTCATGTTCTTTAATATTTTGCACAAAAAACCACACAACTTCACAAGCTGTTTGCAGCTAACAGCATGTTTCATTGTAATAAAGCAGTTGTGTTTATTCATTTTAGAAAGACATATTGGTTGGCTTCTTTCAGATGTGATCAGAATGGCGATTTGTTTGAT
This sequence comes from Craterocephalus eyresii, assembly GCA_037177035.1. NCBI lineage: Eukaryota > Metazoa > Chordata > Actinopteri > Atheriniformes > Atherinidae > Craterocephalus > Craterocephalus eyresii. The sequence goes on from JBBBVT010000015.1 coordinate 9,444,697, forward strand.
GTTGTAGTGGCTTAAGGACTAGCATAGGAGGAGAATAAATTGACTTGATCTTTGTCTTCCAGATATGCTTCATTTACATTGATTGTAAAATAAGAGGTCATGCCATGGGGGTTGAATTGACTTCCATTCATTCTCCTTACCTGGTTCAGCACAGTTGCATGAAGCTTGTCAAAATAGTGCCTTTAGCCGGATTTTTAAATGAGTTTTATATGGTCATTTTTACCAATTGATTCCAAGGTTACTATGGCAACTTTTGAATGTGCAATATCCACAGTCTGTTAAGGAAAGCTCTCTGGATAATATGAACTAAAGGATATTTATGCAAATGAAGTTGCCATACATGGAAATGAAAAAAAAATCCCTTAAAAACTTTCATGTCCCTCCAAAGGTGCATAGATTTAAGTTATCACAGGTAAGATTCTTACAGCAGACTGGGGTGCATCAAAGCTGAAGTGACCGTATGCAAAACAGATAAACAAATCTGATTACTTAGATGATAAACTCACAAGCCGAGAGATATCGATGCCTAAATGAGAAGGCAGGAAATGTTATCGTTTTTTATCCCGGGAGCGGAGGAAAAAACGGGAGGATGGAGGAGTGACAGAGGCAGCAGCAGGTGATAGATGGAGTGAACGCATGAATAGAGATGCAGACAGTCATGCACAGCTATCAGCTGGCAGTAAAGAAAGAGATTAACTCCAGGCCAAAGCAAGAGAGGGAGAGAAAGAGCGAGGGATGACATAGAGATGGAGAGGTTGTTCCAGATAGCAGCAGGTCGCTTAGTGTGTACAGAGAGAGTTTTTCAGGTGAAGGTGAACCTGCAACCAGGACTATGTCATCTGCATTCACCACGGCGCAGGGAGAGGAAACTGCACACAAAGCTGGATTTCGGGGCTCGGTTAGAAAGAAGGAAAAAAATGCAGGCATAACTTTAATGTTTCCATTAACTCTAAGCCATGCTTTTAGTATCATAAATCATACCTAGTTATTAAAGCAACACAGTTTGCGTATTGTAGAAAGCACTGGATGTGAGTCCATGCAGTCTGACAACTGTGTTAACTTGGGTAAAACAATTTTTATTCTAAATGAAGACAAGCGATTATCTGTAAATGTGGCATTTTTATTGATATTATATAGTTCACAAAGTACCAGGGCATTGCAAGTGTTTTTGTTCCTTGAAAGTACAGGGGAAATGAATGAGAGATGTCATTAAATAACTGACACGGCAGTTTTTATTACGTTTTACTTAAGGTCATGAGTCTTGAGCATTAAATCAGACCATAAATTACCTTTGGTCTCACTGGCTGGTGACATTTATAAGTTATGGTTGAGACATTTTCGCCCGATATATTTATCTTCTGTTTTCCCTTGTGCAGCATCCACAGATTCTTAGCTTTTCACCATGTGTCACATCATGACTGTTCAGATGTGTTGTGGAACAGCTTAGACTTTTATCCAGTTTTTATCCAGTTTTTCTTTCAAGGCTTAAATTAAGCCTCAAAACTCCAAACGTACTGCACTTTGTGGACCATTAAATCATAATATGCCTATGTCTGCCTTTCAATATGCTATAATTCTGTGTATTATTACTAGATTGCATGAAATTACTTTTTCAATGTTCTAAAAATCTTAAATTGCATCCTTAAACATGGACTGTAATAGAAGTCACAAATGTGTGACTGTGCTACTTGTTCCAAAATGCTCTAAAGGAGCAATGAAAATGAAAAGCCTGAGTTGTAACCAGGTGTGAATGTAGATTTATTAAGGTTAAAGAAATGAAACTATCTTGTATTTTATGCTAGAGAAAGCAATCTTTAATCAAAACTCCGTCTGAAACACACACTTAAACAAGTAATTTTTCTTTGGAAAGCTCCATGTCTGTGTATTTTTCGTCAAATCATGTTCAGGCTATGGTGCAGTAAAGTCTGGATCAGTCAATGTAAGAACTGGTGCATCCAACGTAGGGTCCTTATTTAGTTTTCAGAATGTTAGAAATCAAATTAACCTAAAACTTTTAATAACAAGTGTCTCTCTGTTCTTAGCATGATCTATGAATAGTTCAAAGCTTCTGGGTCAACAGTTTGAAGACGTGACACTGTAAGATTAGACATATATGCATGTACATGTATGCATGCGTATGCGTGTGTGTATCTGTGTGTGTATGTGTGTGTGCCATCTTTCCTCTCAGTCTTTTTGGCTCTGATTGTGGGACAAGCTGTTGGCACACTGGCAGGACAAGGTGACCTAAAAAGTGATACGCAAATGAACACACATAAGACCATTTCTTTAAAGACAGCAACAATCTGAGTTGGAAAGTTGGAAACCATCTTCAGCTGGTGAGCGGGGCATCCAAGTGAACGTTCATCTTCCATTAAAATGACTGGGTTTACAGGTCTTTTTAACTTGGCATCAGCTGCAGAGCTTATACGGAGACAGCAGGGAAAATACTGGGAGGCCTGGCTTTAAATGTTGATTTAGATCAAACCATTTTTATTAAATCTTGGTCCAAATAGATTTAAACAGATTATCAGTTATTGGCAAGGTTTTATTTACACTACAGTAACAAATTGTCATCAATTTTAGGAAAGTTATCTGCAGCAGGCCTCTCAGCAAACATACTTGGTCATGCCAGTATTCCATTTTAAAGTCACCATTCACCAGGATTTTTTAAAAGCTTCAGGCTGGTCATTTATAAACTGTACAGAAGTTAAGAGGCCACTCTAACCATGAAGTTCATATATGCTCATGTGTGGATGCATAAAGCAACAATGCAACACCACTCTATCCACTCTGTAGTCTGCTAAATCCCCCAGGAGGTCTTTTGTGTTTTAACAGGGCTTTAATTTGCCTCTCTAATGATCCCATGAGTAGTTCTCATGGGAGGTTTTCTTGGTCTTCCAGACCTCAACTTGACATTCAGTGTTCCTAATAACTTCATGTCTTAATTACTTTACCAACTGAAGAAAGAGCTGCCTGAAAACGCTTTCCTGGCCTCTTAAAATCTACTCCTGCAACAGTTTGTAAGATCTTTAAATTGATAAGCAGATATTAGATGAACAGAGAAACCGTGAATGTTGGCACTGAGGAACCAGTTTTTATGCAGGTTAAGATAACCATTTTGTTCTAATGACGACAATAAAACAGTCCTCAGCAATTATTTAAGTCCTGCAACACTTATGAAAGCTATAGCTGAGAATTCGGATCCTCCTAGGAACCTAAGATGTATCATTCTAAATTATTAGTCATACATATTGTAGTGTTTTAGAGTAGTAATATTTTAGTTTTAAACTTGTCCTGTTAAATGATCCAGTTTTTGCCAAAAGCTGCCTCACGTTTGACCTGAGATACTTTGGTATAAGGAGAGGTTTATTCTCAATTCATTTGTTACAAGGTGGCCAGTGAGCCCAAGTCACCAGTCCCCTACCATTCTGCATTATAGTTGGAATAAGTTGTTCATGCTGATAGGCGGGGTTTGGTTTCTTCAAGACACCGAGTCAACACAAACCTGAACGCCCCAGAGCACCAAAGTGAGGATTTTTGCTTTAATGGAGAATTTTTTTGCTGTCAAGCGCAGAATGACAAGTTTTTTCTTTCCAGCGAATAACTTTCTTAAATTCAAAAATAGAACTTCTTTGAGCTGCTTCTAAAGAGAAAACAAAGAGCACTCAGCTGGATTTTAAGATGGCTTCCCTTCCTGTCTCTCGGTAGGAGGTGGGATGGAGTAATGGGGAAAAGAAAAAAGTTTAACAGAGACAGATGGAAGAAGAGTGCTAAAAGAGAGAGAGAGAGAGAGCCCTGAAAGGGAATAGATAGAAAAGGGAGTTTTGCTTGAGCATATCAGGCAGAAAAAACTGGGCCACTGAGCACAACCCTGGAAAAACAGAGAGGAGAAAAAAAAGAGACCATCCTGGAAGTGAGTATAAGAAAGTGAGAGAGGACAGAAGGTGTGGAAGGAGAGGGGACTGCTTCCTGTTCGCTTCACACATACTCTGGAGCAGTTGGAGGAGCGAAGCTCTGAAAGGAAAGACCAAATAAATCAGTCTGGAAATGTTTGAGACTTTTCTTTTGATAATGTCACGCCAACAAACAAGTAATTGTGTAGTCTAACTTCCCATCTAATGGAAGGTTTCCGGCTTTTTGACAAATTCAATCCTTTATTTTTCAGGACTCCTGATCTTGTTTCTAATGTTCATTATGCCCAACTGCTGAAATGTCTGAACAGTGCTGCCACAGCTGGAAAGACAAACTATTAAATCTAAAACTAATCAACCAGAAGCAGGAAAATACAGGAAATCCTGGAGCATTAGTGAGTGGCTAATGATAGAGAGCAGATGTGACAATATGCAAGTGAGAACCAGGTTTCATGAACAGTAAAGTGACTTGAATAAAGAAGGGACAGAATAAAGAAATAAGACATCAAAATAAGAACTAGAAAAAAAAGAACTAAAATCTGCAGATCATCACGCGGAGCAACTGCCGATTAGCATTACTTAAAGTAACATGATAAAGGTTTTGAATTTTGAGATATTTCCAAGACATAACACCCTCAAAAAGCAAAGACTCTAGAGAACTCAACCCCGGCAGCCCGGCCCGTGATCTTTGGGCTGCATTAAAAACAAGCAGGATTCCGTGATGAAAATCTCCGGCTCAGATGTCCAGAAGTCATTGTTTAAAAACAAGGTTAATCATGCCATCTGCAAAGGAAGATTAAAAGTCTATCATGCAAAGAGGAAAGCATATATGGACATGATCCTCGACGTACTGGCAGATCGATGTTTCTTGGGAACACAGAGCACATCTTTAAAGGTCATCTTCTAGCAAAAATCACCCAGAGTTACAGTTTGACCCTCTTGGTTTATTTTTGTGTGTGCTCATTCATGAATCTACGCATAACTGATAGCCACATCTCAGTTGCAAGTGGCCCGTCAGCTGTTCTGTGCTTTGTTGCATTGACTGATTGTTATTTTTAGTTTTGCAGCTTTGAGGGTCATTGAGTTTTACAGACGTGTGCCACCTGGAGCCTCATTCCAAAGCAAACTGGGCCGGCTGCGAGTGTAAAGACAGTCAGAGAGTGATTCCGCAAGGCTGGACTGTGATCATTTGAGACACCGTCACCATCAGAAATATGAAAACATTCAAGCACACACTCCTGTGGTGGTGAAAAATGTGAAGTACACATTAAAATTCATTCTTTTAGCTATCTGTGGAGCGAGAGTTTTCCCAGGTTAGACAACCTGTCCATAAACTGAGCAGAGGGGTACATTTGAACCAAAATGACGTTCTTATTTTGTAGCTAACTCGGTTTCCACTTAAGAGAGAAGAGTTATGAGCTAGATTTATTGTTGTCATTCTTAATGACTTTCTCTCATAATACTTTCAGCCCCTGTGTTTGCGCAGTTTTTAAAAACCTGGATGTGAGCTTTCACTTCTGAGACAGGCCATAATAAACAAGCCCACAACTTGTCACATGTTTTGTTTGTTTGTTTTTGGATTAAATGGCAGAGTGGGCGCATGAGAATGATGAAAAGACAACAGACATCCTCTTGAGTGGGCTCCATTGCAGGATTATTCATGGGTACTGTGGAGCGTATTTGACTTCACATGTTGAAAGTTGAGAAATCAGTCTGGTAACTGGTGTAATCATTTGCTGAGAGATAGACTTCCTTTTCACATCTGAATATCCCTTCATTATTCCTGTGCAGGCGGAATGACAGCGCTTTAAATGCGGCATATGTGCACTGATCTCTGCTTAGTGAAAGCCTGGCTTTTCCAGCAGAACATTTGTAAATGATTAACTTGCTGGCTCAGAAGACAGGACAATCTGCATCCATGTGTTGGTGCAGGTAACTGTGTTTATTTATTAAATGTTAGGAGACAGAACAAGCTGTTCCTGGCCGCAAGTTAGCAAACTGCCTCCCACATGACAGCCTCACACACACACTGCTGAGGGATTTGTATGACAATTTGGAGCGCTGGGATGTGAAACAGGATTTTCCATTTTCTGTCGATGTTACTGTCACAAGTAATCATAAACTAAATGAGTATGTGAGCTGGCGGGCTTCAGTTTTTTTGCCGTTGATTCATGAGCTGCTGTGCGACGGCGTGTGACTGTTTAACTGTAAGTGGGTGCAGGAGCCTGAGTGAGCTGTGCAGTTTGCTCTGAAGCGCTTATTCAGGTGCTATAGAAGTGTCTGATTTATCCGAGTCTATGTTAGACATCGGCAAATATGGAGCGATCGCCCACTGGGCGAACGTTCTGTTTTATGACAGGGAGAATGAATAAAAATACACCCGGGTCCTGGGAGATGGTCGCTATGGCAGCAGTTACTATGGAGACGGCAAGGCTGCACGTGAAGTGGTTGCTGTCAAGGCACTCTGGGGAATTCACCCTCTCAAGCTCCTGGAGGACCGGGCACACACACTTAACAAACACACAAGCACAAGCCTGAATGAAGAGCAGAGGGAAGAGAAAAGACGAGGTGTGGTGTTTACTGCCGGCTTACACTGGTTCCCAGTTACTTTATACAACAGAACAGGCAACGTCCTGAATCTGGGGCATCTTCCTAAAGGAAAACCTAAATAAGTTTACTTTAAATGTAAAATGGTGAGAAAGATTTAGAAGGTTACTCTATATAGAAACATTGCTTTTGCATCTACTCCAAAAAGTTCAAAGGCAAGATCTATTTCTATTAGGAGATGCTTTTGTTTGAAGTTTGTGGAATTTTTATGGCAATTGATACTCAGTTTTGTTATGCTTTAAGTATACAGTATGCATTTTCAGATTCTTTATATCTTAGCTGTATTACATATCTACAATTGCAGCACACTGCACTCATTTTCTTTAAAAATAAAGGCTGGGACAGAAATTCTTTTTTTTAAAGAGTTTTATGGCTCAGAAATAAGGAAATTGGGCAGAGAGAAGATGAGTTTCACACATGGAGCCCCACTTGACTGTTAGAGATGCCCAACACTCCTAACATAACAAACATCAGATCTAACTTTTCTCGTCATAATTATATTGCAATGATTTGTTCATTCATCAGTTTTTTCGAAGATAAATGCATCAAGCTCTGATAGCTATAGGTTGCATGCAGAGGCAGAACATCATCCACTGGTTTGTGGGCTCCTAAAGGATGAGAGTGACTTGTCAGTCACATTGCATCACTTCATTAAAATAAATGCAGCTGGATCACTTAGTTTACTGGGACTGGTTCTATAATTAACCAAATTTACATCTTCAATTTAGTGACTGAATCCATCAACGTAGAAAATGTCCACTGAACATATAAAATCATTTCTAGCTTCTTATTGCACCCAAAGGAGTCACCCTCTGCTGGTCATAGACTTTGTCCCACTTTCAAAAAGTCAAAGGTGATAATGTTTTAAAAATGTTTGATAAGTATATTAGCCTATTCCCTCCAAGAGTAGATCTTTGCTTGACTGTTGTGTTTTTTTCATTCTTTCTCCATGTGGGATTTCTGAGCGTTAGTTACCTCTGCTCCCACACACTGTCCCTATCAACTTTGTGTCTATTGAACATGCATTTACCAGATAAAACTGTCCACCACTGCCGTGCAATTGTGCTGTGAAGTAGTTGTGGTTTAATCTTTCATTTGACTTTAATGCTGACTCCATCACTTCAGTAAAAGCTTGCTAAGCACCATAGATGGTGTCACACTGTTTATTTTGGACTGCCTAGTCCTCCCTGCAGCCTCTTTAAATCTGCCAAATTCCAATCCAATCCCTCAGCTCCACTGTAAAGGGGTTTGTGTGAAAACCAGCATCATTTTTCAAAGGAATTGTGTTGCTTGCTTTTAAGAGTCCATCTAATTACAAATAATATGGATGGTGGATTGCAGGGCTTCATTTGTGGGGAAGAAATGTAGTCATTATTAAACTGAGAATATTTAGTTAATTACATCAGTTTTAGTGATTTTAAGTTATGTGATTGTCATATTTTCTCTTTAATTTAGTTTTGATCTGTTGGAAGTAGAATTTGTTAATGAACGCTCAATGTGGTACGACAATAATAATCAGAAGTATTTCAGGGGTTTTCCATGTATCTTTTATCCACAGAGCCTGACATTGTTTAGTTTGACCTAAAAAATGAAGAATATTTACTGAACACTGCTGACCAGTCTGCTCCACCTTTAACTTTTAAAGCTGCCCTTTTAATATGTAATTTAGCATTAAATATTTCACAGTGGAAGTTTACCGGATCTCAGATCTCTGAAGTTTACCGGATCTCTGAATGAGCCCAGTTTCCTCCTAATTAAGAACTTCCAGCTATTCAGAATTGTGTCATTGCGTTTGTGTTGTAAAGAGTTGTATACTGAAAACATATTTCTCATAAACTGTCTTTAGAATTGATGTTGCATTGATAAAAACACAGCTTAATGATTCAGATGTGTGTTTGCAGGCTGAAAGCTTGCACATGCCTCTACAGTCGCTCTGCTCCGTCATGCTGTTTCCATAGCAGCAGCAAGAGCCAGCACAGCCAACCACACTCGCTTCCTAGTTTCACCCCGTTGGTGCCAGCTCACTCTGACCCGCTATGCGGTTTTTTTCCTTTGAGGGGAAAAATAGTCGCTCTCTAGAACTCTGGATGGACTTCAGGAGCTGGATACATACAGCAGTGTCTACTTTAAATCCAGTCATGTAAAGGGGTTTTGCAACACATGAAATATTATTTCTATGACAAGATGTGTCCAAATATTGATTTAAATATTGCTCAACGAAGCTACCTTTCTGTTGTGATTGCTCATTTGGTGTGACTTACGTTTTGTGCAGTTAATTTTATAAACATACCAGCCTTTTCTGTCTATCATCTTTGTTCATGCTGTGCATTTGTCTGTGCCATTTCATCACAGCGACTGCTTACAGCCCTCTCTAATTCTTACCCACATAATCTCCAGTTTGTTAATGATATTTGTCACTGTCTCTGCTGTTGTAGTACTTGCCTAATTTTCATGGACAGCATGCTGCAAGCTCTGTGCTCTTTCTCTCACTATGTCTTGACTAAAAGGCAGATATTTTTAGTCTTCCCTGTCTTTGCATATTTAGCTCTTACATCAATGGACTTTGGACTAAATCAAGCCGCTGCATTTTAAGTAGCTAATGAAATGAATTGTTAGCATTGATTTAGCCAGGATATCCACTTAATCTACACTGGACTATTTTTTAAAGTCTTAAAATTCAGTTTGTAATTAGTCTACGTTACTTCACAAGATATATCTCAAGAAAACAAATAGTTTGCCACGTATTCAGATGTTATTATATAATTCACTGAGATTAAAAAAATGACAATAGGTCAAGAGAAATTCTCTTAGAAATGAATTATGGCAGGTATAATTAGACACATTTGCTGTGGTCAATGTAACTTTTGATCATATTGAAGCTGCACGATGCATTAAACCATATCTGAGAACTCCTGAGGCATCCCTCCTATAAGATTGAAATGATTTTAACATGTAAATTAAGCATTCAGGTGTACTCTGAGAGGGAAAAAAATGAGAAAAGACATCTGCTTCAGATGAAAAAGCACGTGTAAGAGTATGTGCTAAAAAAATTTCAACACCATTTTGAAAACGTTGCTTTTTCAGTCTTACAATAATTAAACTTTGATACTAAAACTATTTAATGCTAAAAATAATACTTCAAGCTCTTCAAACATAACATCTTTTTGGAGCTATACCTGATATTATTTTGATCATTCTAAGAAAAATGGTTTCTACATGGTATATAATGTGGTAAAAGGGGTAAGTCCATAAAGATGAATGACTCATTGATTGGGGCTATTTACGAGTCCAGGCCATTTTAGTTAGCGAAAGTGGCTAATTTCTAGCTTTGGCGCGACGCTCTTTCTCTACCAATGGAGTTAACTTCCATAAATTCCACATTCCGATCTGCCAGTAAGAGCGTGCCCCTAGGAAATCCAGAAGTTAGGGAAGTTAACCCCATTGGCCGAGAAAGAGCCTCACACCAAAGCTAAAAACTAGCCGCTTTCGCTAACTAAAATGGCCTGACGTATAACTCGGTATATTTCCTTTAAGCTCTCTCATACTGGAAACGATTTGTCCACACATTTTCAGCTAGGCCATGAGCAAAATTTTGTTCAGGCTAACCCCAAATGCTTTTTGCTACAATAGATGATCGTAAGAGATCGTTACAATTACTCATTGATCCACACAGGGGTGTTTTTTTTTTGTTTCTCTCTTATTTTACGACAATAATGTGAATAAAATCAGATAAGCATATGGAAGTTTAGGAGATAGCCTTTCCAAAATGATTCGCTGTGTACTGAATTACATTGTTTGGCTAATGTAGCCTAACATACCACATTCATTGATATTAGCTGACGCGCTAACAAGCAGAGAGAACTTTTATTGTAAAGTGTAACCTGTTGGGAAAGATGATGTGACAGAACAGATCATGACACAACACACGACGGTGAGTTCAACAGAAGGGAGGCAGATTATGATGTTGACAGATATGTTGAGAGATATTGTGAATTGCATCCAATCGATAATATCCACAATTGAAACGTTGCAGGCAAAAATTGCTGTTATCCTTGTGGGGGAATAAAACTATGCTGTCATGGTGCTGTCGATTGGCCAAATGACAACACTGACATGATCCATCAAACAGGGGTCATTGCGAAAAAGGTTGTGTCCCCTGTTTTTCTGAAAGTCCTGTCCTTGAGTCAGAGTTCTTAAGACACGTTTCATTAACAGTGAAATGTCACATTCCTCCAATTCCATCAACAAATGCACCTCAGATATGAATGAAAGATGTGATCGAAATGTATGGATACAATGACAGATTAAATAGAATCAAGAATATTTGTTAAACTCAATTTGTCAATGTAGATAATTTCTGTGAACAATTAATATTTCTTTTACCATTTCAGTCTTTGTATTTAAGTCTGTTCTCTTTTAACCCATTAGAAAGAAAAATGTAATGAATTGCTTTAAGTGTTTCCATTGTGTTGGTTATAAAAACCATACTCAGTCTCAAATCTTAAATAAATCGTACATTATTAGATCTAAACTAGAATGTTTAGGAAAAGTCTAAGGTGCGAGCAAGTCTACACATACCGTAGACAAACAGTAAATCCCAACTGGCCTCATTACACCTATGCTGAACGTGACTGTGGATAAGAACGTATTGATTTTAATGCTCCAGCCCTCTTAGATAAACACTCCTAAAGGATCTGTAGCTTTTTTATTATCATTATCAGATTTCACAGGGCTCTGAACAACCCTGTGCAGATAACATAGTGTACTTGCAATGCAGTGGATTGCTCCTTCTATTATCTGAATTCATCTGGTCTGCTGCAGCGCTGGACGTGTGTGTGTGTTCATAGACAGATAAAGCCGTAAGTCTTATCTGTGAGCCCCCCTGTGTCTGCACTCAACACCTTCTCCTCTTTATGTTCACCCCTTCCTTCTCTCCCCTCTTTCCCCCCTTTTGACTCCCTCTCTTTTCGTCACGGCTGAGGATCAAACAGGAAACTGAAGCGATTGTACAATTTCTGAGAAATTCACTTTTTGTTCCATATGAAAGGGCTGACATGAAAACGTTTTAGCTGTCACAGGTTTGAGCGTAGTTTGCATTTGAGTGTGAAAAGATAAAGCGGGCATGATGAATCCTCAGTCAAGGATTTTTAATATGCATGGTTAGCCTATTTATGCCATTCAGGCAGTCACTTTTTAGAGTTGTGAAATGGAGCGATGTTGTCAGAGTATCACAAAGGATTCGGTCTAATTATATGGCTCTGGCTTGTTGTTTGAAAAGACTCAGTGTGTTTGAATGTGTGTTAAAGAGAGATGAGCCTCAGGGTGCTGTGTGCTGGGTGACTGCTGGTTTGCAGAGGATGGCTGCATTACCCATCTGCCCCCAGTTTTACACCTCATTTCAAGCTCTCAAACAATTGTTGGTTCTATAACATCTGTGACCTAAAGGAGAAGATGTCTGTCTTAAAAAAGCACTAATACAGTCATTTTTTAATGTAGTGTATTTGTCTCAAGTTTCTCTTGGCTTAGAGGATGGTGGACAAAATTCATCATCTTCAGTCCAACAAATTTGGTATTATCAAGTGCAGTTGAAGTTATTTTGACTCCTAATCTTTTAGTCATTATACACACAGTATGACTTCTTTTCTTTTTCTTGTTTTAAGAAAAGTCCAACTTGATTGGACGAAAAGGGCATTTTGAGATTGATGTTCAAAAATGTCTTCCCTCACTGTTCACACTTAAGGAGGGTCTTAATCTAAAAGTTAATACAGTTATTTCATTTCTTTATTCCAGGTTGATAAAGCCAAATGTTAAAACATTCATAAGGAAGAAAATTAATGCTCACATTTAAAACTAAAATTGGTTTAAATTAGAGCCGGTATATGTTTGGGCAGTTAAGAAAAACAGACAAACTAGAAAAAAGAAGAAAAAGAAGAAAAAGGGAGAACACTTACAGTAGATTTCCAAACCAGCTTACATGAATAAAAAAAAAGTCCTGATTTAGCACATCTCTGGCAGTCATATGATTTCCTATTTTACATTCCGAAAAGGACCACATAGAAATAAAATGCAACCACTGATGACATCATCTGCCTTTTTTTAGCTCTCAATAGAGCAGGCCAAAAATGAGAAGATGAAATTTGAGAGACGGGTGGGCTGACAATAAAATGCTTTTGGTTTGTAAAGAGAAATTGGGAGTTGGAAACATATTGAGCATTATTTACCAGCAGCACTATATTATTACGATGGCCATCTTCCAGCAATAAAAAGAAAAGTGTTGGACTTTTTGTTGGAATATTTTGCTAAAAAATAAATACACCAAACAGATAAAAACTGAATCTTTTATGTTCTCTTAATGGCATTAAGTTAAATGAGATAGTAGCAGCAAAGACTATAGAATTAGCTAAATCTATGCTACATATATTCTAGTGTATATTTTTCCCATCCAGGCTTTATTTTTGGAAAGGCAAGTTTTTGCTGGAATATATCCGTCACAACCTTCCATCCAACAATTCATTATGTGTCACTGCTCATCCTCTGGAGATCTGGGAAGTGCTGGAACCAATCCCAACTCAAAATGTATTTGATGCAGGGTCACTGTTTTATGACGGGGCACATAGATGATATGTATCCCCTGATGAGCTTAAATGTCAAATCTTAGTGTCAGTTTAACGCTAATGGATACAGAGTCAGTTTTACACCCTCAGACTAAAATTTACTGTCACAGATTTTCTGAGCAAAATGTGATTTTTCTTTGATTAAGCTTGAAGAGTTCTTTGTGTCTTTGTTTACTTTATTACTCATCTAAAGCATGAAAATCGCCTGTCAACATCAGTGAATGCAGCTCTCATTACTGTTGTTTTAAATTTGCTGTTAAATATTTGAAAGAAGATGCCTCATGAAATTGGTGCAAATTCCACAGTTAATCTCTGTGGTTCCAACATTTGGATGACATTTTGTTATTTCAGCCTTATAAGGGTATTTATCCTGTTCTACATGAAGATACCAACTACACCAGATAAAGGAGGCCAGTTGATGCCCACAAGCTGCAAACCATCTGAAATGCCCCAGACAGCTTGTTTTTTCCTCTTATCTTTCCCTTGCAGTGCAGTGTCTGGAAATGACTACTAAAAGGAAGCTGATTGGCCGGCTGGTGCCGTGCCGTTGTTTCCGTGGTGAAGAGGAAGTGATCTCAGTGTTGGACTACTCCCACTGCAGCCTTCAGCAGGTCCCCAAGGAAATCTTCAGCTTTGAGAGAACTCTGGAGGAGCTCTACCTAGATGCCAACCAGATTGAGGAACTACCCAAGGTATCTCTGCCACATATGTCCACCTCTGCTTCTCTATCTTTTTTTCCCTTTATTGACCACTTAACATGTTATTTGTTCATTTTTCAAGTCTGTTAAGACTGACTCCACTCATAATCAGTTCCTTGCATTTGGGCTAAATTTGTTGTCGAGTATCATTTAAGCAAGATCTGTATCTTTAAATATTCACTGTTACCCCCAAAACCCACCGCACGCGGAGGCGGCGCGCAAGCGCCAAGGAGCGGTCGCGCGGCGCTTTGCGCCTGGCACC
>JBBBVT010000015.1:9459183-9469932 GCA_037177035.1 Craterocephalus eyresii
TTACATTATTATTATTATTATTATTTTTATTATTATTATTATTATTACTACTACTAGTAGTATTTTCATTATATTTTTATTATTATTCTTATTGTACAACCACATTTGACAAATTGGGATTGTAAACGAAATACTATCAGAGGCAGAGTGAAATAAATTGATGATCATCATACTGCAGATCAAATCAAAAGTTTTTGGGAGCTTGGGAAACCTATAGCTGTAGTTTTTAAAGAAAAATATTTTCCCAACATTATGTTGATAAAATATTTCAGCTAGTTCTGAATCTGGACTATTCTACTGCACACAGTTTTGTTTAGTTTCTTTTTCCTTCTTTTTGAGTCATATAAAAGACATCGGAGGTGTTGTCATGTGTGGTCAAGTTAATTTGTTTTACAAAAATAAGGTCAGAATTGTGTTATCACACCAAAAACAACATGCTCAAGGTTTTTTCTCTTAAGACCATCCCAACACCACCACAGCAAAGATGACATACAGAAGTAAAAAAAATTACAGAAGGCCCAAGGTTAGAAGGATTTAAATTGATCAGATTACCTTGACCTGACTGTTATATGAACCATGGGGTTGATACAGAACACCAGTTTGTTGCCATGTGGCAGCGTCCTTTGCTATTTGAGATGTTCAGACACCCCCACATGGGTAGTGTGGAAACATAATGTCCTTTTAATGATATTTCAAGGAGAATTACAGGTTCTGCTTATATGAGGGTCATCACATATATTGAAATGCTGTCCCTCCTAAATAGCAAAATCTTGAATTGGATTTCTAAATTTAGCTCATGTGAATTGGCACACTTAAAAAAGCTGTGATAGACAAGCGAAATTTCTATTTTACTGCGAAAAAAAAGAAAAATATATGTAGTTTTTCAAGAAAAGAATGTATAGAATTGGGTTATGACAGAACCTTTTTTCCATATTAAGTTGAGCTAGATGTAGCTCCGTCCACGTGTGATTGTGTTTGACATCTCAGAAGGTCATTGCAGTATACAAAGTAATTAACAGAAATTGGTTTTATTTATCCGTCATGCTGTTTTTATGATTTAATCACTGTGATTTTATTGTTATAATGTCTGCATGGCTTCTCTTCCACAAAAATCTAGTGGTGTTAAAAATGACCTGCTATGAATGTAGGTGTGCCTATGGATTTAAATCAAAAGCAGCATAATAAATTTCTGTTTATTGCACATTTTCGCTGATTATTAACATTCAGGTAGGTCTGGATGACTCTAGCTATAATCCTAACTTCAGTTTTTGGTTGGATTAAAAACTACCATCCAAAATACTTGGGAACTCTGGTTGCAGCATAACAGAAATATTTCATCACTCTCTTCAGTTGTCATATCTGCTGAATTTCAAGAGCATTTCCTTGATATTTATGGTACATTGATCCTCGAAGCCCTTATTGTGCAAGCTCTCTTTTTATTAATGTAAATATGCTGCATTTTTTTCATTTAAAACACATTTGGCTAAATGTTTTTGAGTTCACTTGTGTTTTGTCCTCTGGGGATTCTGTTTGTTGGAGTATAAATGTGCATTATGCACAGAAAAAGTTTAATAGATCAGTTCTTCTGCAACATTAAATCGTTCTTATTTTATCCCATGGCTCAGAACTCTACTTTGTATCTCTAAGATCGTGGTTTTATAATATTCTTATGAGGTTATAACATTCCTCTGTCACCTCTATGTTCTTTTATAGCAACTCTTCAACTGCCAGGCCCTGAAGAAGCTGAGCATGCCTGATAATGACCTCTCCAACCTGCCTACAACCATCGCCAGCCTGGTTAACCTCAAAGAGTTAGACATCAGTAAAAATGGTAAAAATGTCATCTGGATCTGCATGAACAACATCAACAAAAAAACGTGACAAACATGAATCAAATGAAAACATATTTGCTTTTGTTTGTTTTTGCTCTGATTGCAATCACTGGTACTTTTGAAAAGATGAAAGAATTTGAAATGAAAGAAACTTTTGACTTCTGATAATAAATGATTTAGGCAACCTGAGATAAACTGTAAAAATGACAGTTAGGCCAACCACGATAAAACTGAATGTCTAACTTTTGGCAGTGATAACCATTATCATCACATTTCCTCCAACTCACTCTCTAACAGGAATCCAGGAGTTTCCAGACAATATAAAATGCTGTAAAGGCCTGTCTGTGGTAGAAGCCAGCGTCAACCCCATCACCAAGTAAGACGAATGCACACACAGTCTCAGCAAAACTGAGAATAATGTGCAATCTTCAGCACATTAGATCTACATACTTTTAACTACTCCCGTCAAGTGTTTGCGTAGTTTGAGGATCAGGTGTTATAAAAGCTGTTTTCCCAGTTAGTGATGGTCATGAAACAAATAACGCTGCAGACAGAAGTGCTTGTTGTGTGTGTGTATTGAGTGTGTTCAGCAGATGAGTCATGTTCAAGCCAACAGCAGCGAGCAGTTTCTGCAGGGGTTGTTATTGGGAAATTGCCCGTGTTTTATTCCATAAAAGCTATTCAAGAGCATGCCTTTTTTTATCATTCTTAGTCTTTTTTGCAAATTGTCCAGCTTTCTGATTCCCTTCTTAGTGTCTCTGTCACACTACTATGTCTTTTCCAGACTCCCAGATGGTTTCACACAGCTCCTGAATCTGACCCAGCTCTTCTTAAACGATGCCTTCCTGGAGTATCTACCTGCTAACTTTGGCAGGTAAGATATTGCAAGAGTGATATCCTGTTGTGCTAATGGTAAATAAATGGTTATTGAATTCCTAAAAAAAGCATTCTCAAACAAGAATGGATGTTGACCTGAAAATGTATTCTTTTTATGTTTGGCATGTAGAATATTATAGAATAGAAAGTAGAATGTGAGAGGCCAAAGCTACATTTCTATCTTTGAGGCTGAAGGAACATTTCAAATTTTGCATGAACTCATCATCACAGTGTGGTTTTTGCTTTCGGCCTTATGTGACTTTTCTGCTGATGACTGTTACATATGACAGAGTACAAGCAAAAGAAATTAAGTTTTGGCTAATGTGCCATCTGTTTTAAGACTCTCCAAACTACGGATCCTGGAGCTGAGAGAGAACCACTTGAAAACCATGCCAAAGTAAGACAAGCTGCCATATGTGTGATTGTGTGTATGCCAGTAAGACAAAGGCATTTGAATTTGATAATGATTCTGCAGCTCTCACACACTAACACAGATGTGACATAATTCAGATATTTCCAGGGGGAGTCATGCTGCAGTGTTGCAACAAACCTGCCTAAACAAAAAGGAGCTGCATTTGTCCAAAATTATAACTGAAATAAAACAGTCACTGTTGTCCTGTGCTTTTGCTAGAGGAAACATCACGTTCAAACTGTCAAAGTCAGGGCTTCAATAAGGTTCTGAGTTTTCTTTTTTGCAAAAACAAACTGGTTAAACTACATTTCTTTTATTTTATATGCTGTATTTATAATCAAGGCTCTGTGCATGGCTCTTTGTTATGGCATAA
The DNA here is from genome assembly GCA_037177035.1 of Craterocephalus eyresii. Lineage (NCBI taxonomy): Eukaryota > Metazoa > Chordata > Actinopteri > Atheriniformes > Atherinidae > Craterocephalus > Craterocephalus eyresii. Next base: position 9,462,677 of record JBBBVT010000015.1, read on the forward strand.
CAAAGGTGTGTTTCAGCTTTTATCCCTTCCTGCAAATTATTTCCTCTCAGGTCCATCCACAGACTGACACAGCTGGAAAGGCTTGATCTGGGTAGCAATGAATTCTCTGACATGGTGAGAAAGGTTTTTACTTCATTTTACAAGTTAAAGATTTGAAAGATAAGTTTGATTATACAGTGGTGATGCAGTGTTTTACAGCGGGCACTGAAAGTACAATGTTGATGCTTTTTAAATGGCGCTATATACAGTTGGGGTGTTTTTTTAATCATTTTTTTAAACAGTTAAAAAAAGAAGATATGAGCTTCTGTGTTGTTTTTACAATTTTGTGAAATATATTTCATCAGACATGTTCCTTATAATGCTGTGGGATGTATGAGAATCTGAACAATGAAAGAGTTTAAGGCCACACTGCCCATTTAAGATCTAACTGTTGTGGTGTCTTTTGAAAATAATCCTACTGCCAGTAGGGGATCCAGTGGATTGATTGGAATGAAAAAAACAATCACATCAGCCTCATTAGTGATTAGAGGTAGAAACATAAAAATGATAAAGATTGCATCATGACAGCAGAACACACAGCTGTGAACACTCACACTGCTGTTTGATGCTCTGATTCTGCAGCCAGCATGCTATTTAAGGACCTAAACTAACACTGTGCTAAGCTACCTCTGTTTCGTCAGTATGAAAGAACAAAGCAAAGCAATAGCAGCATAAAAGGGAAGTCTTTATTTCTGCAAAGCAGTGGGATCTCTGTTTGATAAGGCCTTTAGACTTTTGTAGTTAAATTAGTTCTGTATGATCCCATAAAGCTGAGACGCCAATGTTTCAACAGTCATATGTGCAATTGTACATGTGCCTTTAATGGTAATGAAGTGAATTAAAAGATGTGAAGGGAAAGTGGCTATCATTAAAGTGAATACACAACGGTCCACAATATTCACGGTGAGCAATTCACAAAGAGTGTATCATCAACCTGAAATGGAACAAAAGAGAGGCAGAGTGGTGGAAAAGAGTGCTGTTTGGAAAAAGGCAAAATATGATTTCAAGGTCAAACAGCAAGGACTGTGAAATAAGAGGGTTGGCTCTATGTTGTGCTTCTTGATGATATACTGTAAGGGGGGCATAGTGGGAGAGGCTGCCAGTCTCAACCACACTGCCGGTGATTTGTCAGTCTTGATCTGAAAATACACACTAGTCCTTTTTCTCAGAATAAAAAAAAAAAGTTAAGATAATAAATTTCGTCATTTTCACATAAACAGCTGCATGACTGCACAAACCGAACACAGGGATTCTTCTTTTTACATGCTAGCCGGAGGTGCTGGAACAGATACACAACCTAAAGGAGCTGTGGCTGGATAACAACTCGCTACAGTCTATTCCAGGGGTAAGGGCACTCTCTGGATTTACAAGGAAATTAAAGACTATCGTTGAAATGAAGAACTACACAATTTGTCAGACTTTCACCATTCATCTTTACTTTGTCATTAAACTAACCCCCATCCCCCACAGTCAATAGGGAAACTTCGTCAGTTGCGGTACTTGGACTTGGCTAAGAATCGGATTGAGACGCTGGATATGGACATTTCAGGCTGTGAGGCCTTAGAGGACCTGCTGCTTTCCTCCAACATGCTGCAGCACCTCCCAGACTCTATAGGTGCACGCACGTGCACCACACACACACATACACACAGACATAGTCAGTGCTCATTCAGAATTGTAGCCAAGATGTTACTTAAGGTCACTTCTACTAAGTAAGTGATGCTGTTGGTCTCTTTTTCAGAGGGATTTATAAATATACACACTCTGAATATCAGCTTGACATTTTGAAAAAATTTGTGTGTTCTCATGCTTGCTGATTGAAACATTTCTCAAGTGAGCTCTGTAAATGTGAGCCCACAGCCTAAAGAAAACAAGGAACAGTTAGCCCCATTCTATCCAAAAAGGAACATGTTAATTAATGAGCAATGGATGGAATGGTTTGTAAAATTATATGGTTGTATTTTTTTATGTCAGTAAGCTGAGATAAACTGGCAACAGCAGTCATGTAGCATAGTGGTATTGATCTTCTCATCAAACTTTCAGCAAGGTTACAATTAAGCGTATTTCTCTGAGAGTATGCTAATTCATCAACTTGTAACGGGACAGTGCAGCAGCTGCAGTGGCATGCTGTGTGAGGGCCCTACAGAGCAAAGGGATCAATGTGTTTGAAGGAAAAAAGTCGACAAATTTCAGAAAATGGCATTTAATTAGAAGAAGTGTGTGTATATTTGCGTTTGATTTAGGAATGTTAAAGAAGCTGACCACGCTGAAGGTAGATGACAACCAGCTGACCTCACTGCCTCACACTATTGGAAGGTAAGAAGCTGACATACAATCCCACAAAAAAAGGAAACAAAAACTACAGTTATACACCATAAACTCTGATTTACTTAAAAACTTCCTTTTCGTTTATTATTTCTATTTATTTTTCAGTTTTTAGTTTAGAAAGGGTTGTTAGAAGGTTATCATTTATCTTGTTTATTAATCTAAGCAGCTGTTTGTTATGCTGGCTGATGTTTGGGGGGTTCTGTTTGTTATGTTTGCTGCGTTGCCATGGCATTAGTCCGAAGCCCAAGCAAGGGTGAGTAACAATAGCCTCCTGGATCCAGGGGTGTGTTCAAAGACAGGCGGATGTTCAGCTGTGTCACAGATGCACAGATTAAATCTTACAACTACATGCAGGGAATGTTAGAAACATTTTATATTCATTTGAATTACATGCAAACATAATCATATTTCTAGAGCTTATCGGTGTACAGACCATTTTAAATAATATTTTAATTAAATTCATATTCTTCTCAAATTTGCTGAAATATATAATCATGAATGAATAGATAAAAAAAACAGATAATAAATAAATAAATAAAAAAGACTGGGCCCAGACCAGCTAACATACTGGATCAAGGTAAAAATGGTTGCATGTAATGTAGTGATGTCATTATCATTTTTCTGGTATCTGTCCCTGTTTAGGTCCAGTCACAGTAACTGCTTCATATGATTTAGGAAAAAAACACAAGCAGATTAATTCATTTTTCAATTGGGCAGAAAAAAAGAGATTACTTATTTGTTAACAAAGTTCACATTATCCGAACAAAATTATATTACATCAGAATAACTTGTGTTGTTTTCTTTGTCTTATTGTGTGACTGCGCTTAACTTTTTGACAGACATGTGTTTGCACACGATGAGATCTTTCTGTCTTTCTGAACAAGTCCCAGGGTCTAGCTCTGATAAGTAGTGCTGTAGATAAATAACTTCCCCTTAAAGATCCTTAATTAATCCATTTAGTGTCGGAGGTTTTTTTGACTCATGGTCCCTTTATCACATTTCCACTAGTATTTGCAACAAATATATGTTCAAAACAAATTTCTTTTTAAGTACACATATCTTCTTTTTACTACACTCAATGTACACTCAATGCTTTATAAAACTAAATACAAAGCTCAATCAGCAGATAAAGTGTTATAGAGTGTAACTGAATTAATATACTTTTCTATTGCAATTGTTTATAGTTTTACTGTTTTCATTTACAGGGTCTTATTTAACCATTACTTAACCTCTTCTCTGCTTGCTCATGATTTATCAACACTTATCCTGATGTTACTCAAAATTCATCTTTACCCTGACTGTCACCTGAAGAGAAGATTTTCTTGAGTTTGCAACTGTAGAACCTGGTTAAAAAAAGTATTTTCAAGGGGATGCATCCTTCATTAGAGTAGATTTGGGTAATCTTTCCTTAAAAAAATAAATAAATAAATAAAAAAGCTTGTTATGGGACACAAACCTCCTCTCCTCTTTTTTCCTCTACTCTCCTGTCAGACCGTATGGTCACCCAGATGGTCTGGCCTATTGGGAATAATAATAGCAGACTAATTCAGTGTTAACAGTGGCAGTACATTAATGTAAAACTCTTGTCTCATTAGCATTAGCCTGCTGTTAATGGGATAGGAGGCCAGTGGATAAAGTCCTGCAGGGGGTTTACCGTACAATAGATGTTACTGAACATCTCAGTGGAGTGGAGAAGCTGAGGTCCAAGTTAAAAGACATCGAAAAAGAAAATTATGGATGGGTGACATTAAATTAGATCAAATTAATAGAAGATGTTAATCCTCTTTGGCTGATTGAATAATTTACTCATCCTTGAAATTGATGATCTTTTCCTTCTCTCAAAACTCTCCACTCAAAAGTCTTTGCTAGTTTTCTTTATGATTCTCAACAAATCTAGTGAAAATATTGAAACTAACCAGGATCCCTTCAGGCTAGTCAAGCCAGTTTCACACATTTCCTTTAACAGCTTAACACATGAACCAGTGTTTGTTTGGGACTATTTTAACATGTGTATTTATACACATTTGATGTGTAATTACCAGAGCAAGGCAGTGAGTGTGGAACTTGTTTCTGAATACACTTCATTGTTTAGCTTCATTGTAATAAGGGCACATGTTACTGAGGGTCTTAATGATGGGAACTGGTTTAAAAAAAACGATAACAAAGCACAGAACAAAGTTTAAAGTATACAAGTAGGATCACTTCATTCCCAGTTTCAGTTTTTTCACAGGATTTGTTGAGAGTGGTGTCAACATTCTTAGCTTTTAAATACAAAGGTTGCAACGAAAATGTTGTACTTCGCAGAATGATTTCCTTTCTTTCTGTGTCACGCTGTCTCTTCCTTTCACCCAGTCTGTCTCTGTTGGAGGAGTTGGACTGTAGCTGTAATGAGCTGGAGTCGCTGCCTCCCACGATTGGATACTTGCACAGCTTGAGGACCTTTGCTGCTGACGAGAACTTCCTCACGGAGCTGCCTCGGGAGGTAGGGAGGGTTTACACCACAAGTTGAAGAACTTATCAGTAGCTCCACCAAAAAATTTCTGTGTTCTGCTCCAGTGGCTTTCTTTTTTCTCATGATTGCATACAAAATCATTAAGAGTTGGTGTAAAACACTCAGATTTAGTGTTGCAGTATGTACTGGGGTGCTATTTCTTCAGGCTGGCATTGTCAAGATTACAACTTTAAAGAAAAAAACATAATAAGCACTCCTAACTAGTTTGATTTATGCAACATTGTGGGCTTGTTAGTTTTAAAAAACAACAACTACATTTTAAACACATCTACAGGCTTTAAAATGATAAAATTATGGAAGAATGATGACACAAAATGCAAAATATGATCATGTAGTTTTACTTTAAATTTGTTGTAGCCAGTAAAAATATGAATGCTTAAACTGCAGAGGTTTTCCAAACTGCACTAGCAAGCTTTTTAGTAAACACTTTTCCTGCCCTATTCTTTTCTTCACAGTTTGTCTTTACCTGCAGAGATAGTAGCCCTCTGTTAAAACAGACACTACAAGAAGTTTACCTGCTAGTTAGTCATAAGATAAAAAAACAATGAGCCAGTCTGATGGGATGTCTGATAATAAATGTGTGTTTTAATTTAATTTAATTGTAAGGTTCCTTATATAATTATAGTTCTTTAAAGTCATAAATTTGATCCCTGCTCATACAGTAAGTTGTGAAAAACATTTCCTTGTGAGATATACAGATCTTTTTCAAGAGTTAATACTATAATATATAAGTATTGTAATAGGTTTTTAATGTGTGTGTATATGTGTGTCTGTGTGTGTGTGTGTGTGTGTGTCTGTATGTATCTCTGTGTTTGTGTTTTTTAGATTGGTAATTGCAGAAATGTGACAGTGATGTCACTGAGGTCCAACAAGCTGGAGTTTCTTCCTGATGAGATTGGACAGATGACCAAACTACGTGTCCTTAACCTTAGTGACAACAGGTACACACACACACAGACACACAAACACACATACACACAGACACACACACACACACCAGGCCAGTGATGGAGGTTGAACTATGACTCAGAAATGATTTTAAAAAAGAGAAAAGAAAACACACGAGCCTGCAACACTTTCTCAATGGCCGTTTTGATTCTGTAGCTGCTCTCACGGCCCACAGTTACCATAGGAATGGGCGAGTGTGTTGCCATGGTTACGCGCTCTGCAGGTTGTACTGTGCGTAGGCAGAAGAAGCATCTCTCTTTCTCACCCCTCCCTCCTCTCCTTCATCTCTGCCTCTCTCTCAGGTTAAAGAATCTCCCGTTTACCTTCACGAAGCTGAAGGACCTGGCAGCTCTGTGGCTCTCAGACAATCAGGTGCTTTTCTTCTCTCTGCGCTCTTCAAAACAACATGCCTGCTTACAAGCAGACAAAGTCATCTACATATTAATGAGATTATTTGGACTTGGTTAAGGCTTATTTTAGCGCATGATTAGCTCCTGTTCTCAGGTTGTATTAAGTCTTATTGCTATTTATTGTGGAGAGGAATGAAAGAATTATTTCTCTCATACTGATAAACAGGATGATGATCCAACAAATATACACGTGCTAAATCCAGTGTGATAATTCTTTTTCTCACCAATAATCTTTCTGTATTTTTGCAAAGAGATCACATTTATTTTGGGGTGATGTGCTACTTCACCACAGTTAATCTTCCCCAATATAATTCTACAGCTCTATCAATTAAGTACATTACAGATCCTTTCGATTTTTATGCTCGGTAAATGCAGCGCCATTTTCTTTTTCATGATCATTAATCAGTTTGTTTTTTATTTCATCTACGGTTCGATATGACAAAAAAGCTTTCCAATACTTTTGATGTTCACTTAGAAGTTTAATTGAGGCTGTTAAATTAAATCAGAAGACACAGTAACAGTGAATCCTTACATACTTGCTGAAATATGAAGCAGATTTAAAATTCAAATGTAATTTGTGAAATGGCAGTGCAGACTTACATTTACATGTAAAATAGCTGCTTATGCAATCATGCTCAGACTGAAATGTATCCATGTTGTTGCATGCATTACATCTGTTAACACTGATCATGGAAATCCAGTTAAATTGCCATTAAAGTTTCAGAAAGACTAAGATGGTTTATTTGTATTACATATTAGAAGAGAGACAGAAACTTTTAATAACTTGCAATTAACATTTATATTTTCATTACATTAGCATTTGGCAGATTTTAATTCAACAAAGAAAATTAAAAAACGTCAGTTCATGTCAGATAAAAAATGAATTTGTAATCCAAAAACGGCATATGTGAAATAAAACTGAAATAATTTAATACGTTTTCCATAAATAGATAGATAGATAGATAGATAGATAGATAGATAGATAGATAGATAGATAGATAGATAGATAGATAGATAGA
>JBBBVT010000015.1:9471943-9514873 GCA_037177035.1 Craterocephalus eyresii
GTCAATGATGGAGGTGTTATGGATAAATGCTACTGATTTACTGATTAAAATACAGACTCCTCTTTGCTTTTTGTTATGATATCTTATTATGAGAAAAGAAATTATATTAAAATTTTCTCTGACAGATGTGATGATGATGAAAGTGTATCATTCCTTTTTACAGACATTAAGTGTTTGAACATTAGATTAAAGCACCTGCAGCAGAGATTCAGATGAACTATTGAGGTTTTTATCTATTCAGCTGATGTAAATATCATCATCGTGACAGAAAATATTGAACTGGTCTCCAGGTGACAGACAGAGAGATGCAGGACTTTTCTCAGTCTCAGCTGATGGATCAGGGATCGATGCATAATTCTGGCATCGAAATACCCAAGAGAAAGGACAAAGAAGAACTGACGGAGAGCTCTGAGGTTTGTCTACATCTGCACACATGCATAAACGCGCACAAATGCAAACATGTGCATAAAAATGTAAATTGGATTTTTCAAGCTCTCGTTTTTTAAGGCTTATCTAGGTTTAAGGCCCGTTGAAATTCAGTCTGACAGTTTTGGAAACAGCTGTTGACAGCTTTTTCTTTCTTCATAAATCATATTCATTTTTTTCCTTCAGGGAACTTCTTTATGTTTACTATCATGTTTGCCTGTCACATGCGCTCACCCCCTCATTAAGTCTCTATTATGTTGACAGATTAATCTGGTCTAAAGAGCGGAAGAAACCAAACAAACCTACGCATTTCTCTATGCTAACAAATAAGTGAATTAAAATCATTCTAGATATTCCATAATTTTGTATGTTTCCATTTCCATTTTCAGAATTTATTTCAGATGTGTCCTTTCATTTACAAAGTTTTCAACAGATTCAATACTTTGATGTTGACTGTCTGTAAAAAGTGCTATACTTACAAGTTTACTTACTTACTTAAATCAAAGCGATCCTGATTCTGAGTTATTTTATTTGCTGCTTGTCTCCGTGTAGGTTGTTCAAAGCTTTCTTGTTATAATCGGCCAACCTGATGTCATTCTATGAGGCTGTTTGTTTGTTTTGCAGGACTCAATGGGCGGCTCTCCAAATGACATCCGCATCTCTGACATGAGGCCCACACTAGTGGAGCCACCGATGTACAAACCAAAGGTGGTACTGCTGGGGAAGGATAAGAAAGGTAAGGCTTCATCAGCACATACAGTCAAACATACACATACATACATGGAGACTCATGGGTGCACACAATGATTTGATATGTTCCTTTGTAAAGAGCTATGGGGCCTGCTGGATTAATTAGTCACAGTGGAAAACGGATTAATGTCGACATATAAGCAATGGAGGAAATGCTGTGAACTTCTGTGTTGACTGAAGACTGAACTTGGTTTAGTTTGTCCTGTTTTACTTATTCTGCCCCCAAGGTCTTAGTTTCATCTCAGACAAACAAAGCTAATTTTAATGCCTAATCAAAACACTGTTTCGCTCTAAATAATGTAGTGCTTTAATCACATCTTATGAAAGTCACCGCTTATTATCTTGTCTCCATGGCTAAATGTGGCTGTTTTTAAGTCACGGCTCCATCTTATTATCTGCTTCTTCTCTAGGGAACAAACAGAACATACAGCTTGTCTATTTAGGTATTTGTGATTTCTTAACAGTAAATATAGTAAAGTAATACCAACATTTTGACTGTTTTGTTTTTTTAAAAGAAAATTTAAGAAATTATATTACTAGTATTTTTAGATAGATTTCAAAGGTTTACTGCTTTGGGTTTTTGTGGAGCTGGTGTTTATTGGGATGCTGATTTCTTTGCAGAGTTTTATAAAATGTTAAAGATGCATTCCATAACTTTTCGACCTTAAACATCGGACGGCACATAGACATCTACTATGTGCATTCCTGGAGCTGAAGCACCAAACTATACAACTTCTTATTCCAGGACATGTTGCAGCAGAGTTTTGCCTTATGCACCACATCACATGCTAGCGGGTGGCTATGAACATGCTGACCGTTTTCAACGCTCGCTGTTGCAGACTCAGCAAACAAACGCAGGAAGCTATTATTAGAGAAAAAGATAAAAAGTTTGCAGGGTTAGCTTGGGGATTTCCATACTACTCCGCTGGTTAACTTCTTAATGGAATTTATCAGCAGATCAGATTATGGTCTGGATAAGAGATGGGCGAGTCTAAAAGAACCTCTTCCTGACCAATCGGCTCTCTAGGAAAATGGCTTGCCCATTTTTTTAAGATCCTGATGAAGAATTTCTTAGAACTGTTTTTAGTAGTAGTGGGACTTGATTAAAGAGAAAATTCTAATCAATTAGAGGCTTTGTAAACAATTAATCTTGAGTAATCTCCTCAGTTGACTGAAAAAGCTATTTCTTTTATTTTAAACAGTGGATGACTGAATCAAATATTAGAAACAGACATTAATATTGCAAACTCAAGCTCTAGTATTCTCTGAAAAGAAATTTAAATGCACATCAGTTGAAAACAGTAGAATATCTGACATTAAGCCATGGCGGGATCAACCAGAAATGGCTCTCAGTCTGGTCATGGATCTCTTATGTTATCAATCGCTCATTGAGAAGAGCTAATGTTACGTGTTTTCAGGTTTATCTCTAAAGGTTTCCAAGATCGCAATAAAAAGTTGTGAGATTTTCTGATGGTCGCTAGAGAGGTCTGAAAATTTATTAAATATATCAACAAGATAAATAAACAACCCTGTGTTGGCCAAGCTCTGCAGCGTGACTCTGTGAAATCGGTGTACTGGAAATCATACACTAACAGATATTCCGTGTTGTTTGTCATTCAAACTGCGATTAAATGCACTTTTTTTTTTTAATGCGTTACTTTTTTTCTATTTCATTGATCTTAATCAATGTGTTAAAATCCCCCCTAGTTTTTAGGGATAGAGGCAATCCTTTTGAAGAAAAAATGAAGCCTTGTCACTGGCTGCTTTGAAAAATGTAAAGTTCTTGTTCTTGACTTGTTCCCAAGTCTGTTTAGCTTCATTACTTCATTGCAACCCGTGTTGCGTCTGAATTAATGAAGTTAATAATAATGCTCACACATGGCAGAACTGCACAACAAGGAATTCATTGAATAGGCAGTCAAATGTTAAGGAAAGTGAGGAATCTCTCTGCCCAGAATGTTTGGGTTGTAATTGTTGTTCCTGATTGTTGCTGCGGCAAAAGTGTTGCTTATTTCGCTAGGATGATGTGTTTAAATTCTTCATATTTCAGATCCTATATGTTTGTGTAAGTCAACCCAAATAACAGAGAGATATGTTCGGGGCATGTTCATCATCCTTTGTAGTACAGGCTTCTTGCCATTCTTGCATCAAAACACTAATAATATAAGTGGTAGGTGGCATCTGTTCTCATCTTTCCTTAGAACAACCTACTGATGATCAGGGTGATGACAGATTATTTCTGAATTGGTGGTAATTTCTTCTGTTCCAGATGAACAATTAATAAACATACAATATCATTTGGGTCACTGATTTGACCAACTCAACTGGTGAAGTTGTTTAACACTGGAGAAAATCTAAAAGGTGTGAGAAAAACTGATGTAGGCTAAGTCATAGAAATGCTACTCTTTGTAAAATCTGCTTTTGCAGAATTGAAATAGGGTAGTTTTTATTATCTCAAGAAATGACTATTTTGTGCAGTTTTTCCTTTAATGTAGTCTACAGTTATATGATGAAAGTATTGTTCCCTACCCTCTGAAAGTATTTGTAATCCTGCTTGAGTTGCATGAATGTCCTTGACTTATGAAAAGCTCCTTTTTTAAAGGATTCACGCTAAATTATTTATCAGAACTGCTTGTTTAGTCTGAGAAATTATTCACAAATATTCACCAGTTCATGAAACCTAAATGCAAAGAATATAGCCACTTCAGTGAGTGTTAATTTGCCTTAATGTATCCTTAAATCACTATCTTTCCATGCCTCTTCTGATTACATTAGAGAAGATATGTGGAAAGGCACAAACTCTAGGAGGTTAAATGGAGCATTTTTTTAGCCACCATTAAAAGGCTTCTTAGTGGAAGTACCAGAGGTTTTCAGAAAAACTACATTTTCAGTGAATAGAACCACTTGTCTTGTTGTTTGTCTCTGTCCAGAGTCAACGGATGAAGATGTAGATAAACTCCACTGTCTGAACCACAGTGGCTCCTCTGCCACCTACTCTGACTATTCCCCTTCGCAGGGATCCTCAGGCTCCTCCAATCCACCTGCCAACGCACACACACATTCACATCCTCACGCACATTCACACACGCCAGCCCTTCCAGCCCCCAACAAGGACCAGGCCCCTCAGTCACACTGGACGAACAGGTACACACACGACTGCTTCACATTCAGTTCCCTCATCACCCGTCTCTCGTGCTATCCATCATCTCTTCTCCATCAATCCCATCACTGCTTCAATTTCCTATCTCATTTATCTATCCAGTGGCTCACCTATCCTCTCCTCCCTCCATCTTTCTGTGGCTCCCTCATCTCTCCGCTTGCTCAATCAAGGTCAGAGAGGCTCATTAGGATGCTGCAGACTTCTGCTCAGGATACTTTCTCTACTCTCGTCTCATCATCTTCAAAGAGTCCCCCAGAGCCCAAGCTTCAGTGATATTGCTATTAAGATTGTGTTATTCATTTATGTTATAAATGTATTTATTATTCCCCTGCATAAAAAGAATCAAATATAGAAGTCTGCTCTTCTGCTAGAGCTATTACTTTGGTTGCTGTGCACTGATGATGAAAGCTGATGGCATTTAAGACCGCATTAAAAATAAAAACTTCAACATATTTTGAATCTGTTTTGATTTCTTGTAGAAATGTTGAAGTTTTAATGCTCAACAAGCTTTATTAGTTACAATATAGCCTCCATGTTTCTTAGATTATATTTTAGATATAACTGTCCATCAGCTAGTTATTTAGAATATTAACACAAGAAAACTCCTATTTTTCGTGAATGAGTTTGTGACTGTATACAATTTTTTATTATTTGAAAATTAATTTAACAAACAATGAATTCAGACAATAACCATAAATCTGAAATAATCAAACCGTCTTGTTTTGCTCTTGTTGTGTAATTTTGTTGTTTGTGGTCCTTCAAAATGGACGCTGGAAATGATATAATAGTTATAACGAAAGAGCAAAATTGCGGGCGACCAAGACCAAATAACTCCACCTTGAAATTTGATTTGTCTGTTTCTCTGAGGCTGCAGCAATTTCAAAGCAAAACATGCCATTAAGCCTCTAATGACAGTTGGTATGGTCTGCTTATCGTTGTTTCTCCCATGGCCCTCTTTGTTTTGAGGAGCCCCTACAGGGTGAAAGCTTATTTTGGCATTTTTTGACATTAATGTTGTTAGTTTACATGCTTTGGGGTACAACTCAAAATCTGTATTCCAGTTTTTATCAAGTTTCCTTCTGAAATGTGATATTTGGAGACTGCAAGTGGGAGTGATGAATGTTGAAGGCGTTTACTTTTTGTTTGTGCTCTCAGAAACATTAATGACAGCAAACATTTTCTGTGGCCAACTTGGTGTTGAGGAGGGACATCAAAAACACGAATGGGAAGCTCTGCTGTTCCAAGTGTCCATTGGCTCTGATATAAACAACGCATATTAATGGAGCCTGGAACTTCAGTGCAAATATAATCCATTTCCTTTCATCATACTTCACTCTGTAATTAGTGCTCAATATTTTCTGCCTTTGCAGGCTTGCCCATTCATTCCCCAAGCCCATTGACTCCAAGCCCTTGCTGTCTCAAAGAGAGACACCTCCATCGGGAACCCTTCAGCAGCGCGGTGATCGCCGTCCGCTCAGCGAGCCTTTTGATTGGTCTGAAGCTCCTCACTATGACAACACAGGTTTTGATGCTGAGGAGTCTCCTCTGAACGCTCCATCATCTAACACGAGTCAGGGAAACCCTCCGCTGGGCTCCAAACCCCGCAGCCAGTCAACACATGGGCGTCGCCCTCTTCTTAGGCAGGAGCGAATAGTTGGAGTCCCTTTGGAGTTGGACACGCAGACGCTCCCCTACCACGGCAACCAACGCTCCATCCCAGACAATGACCCACAATCCTCTGGGCCTTCTGGCCAGAACCCCTGGCAGAACTGGACCAGGACCCCTAGCCCCCTGGAAGACAGGACTGCTTTTCCGTCTAAGCTGGACCTGACCCCCACCTCCAGCCCCAATCCTGACCGCAAGGATATTGACTCGAGGTATGTGACTGGACAAAAACCACATTTAGCACCAACCATGTTAGAATTTTTTCCCTTTACACTTGCCGAAGTTACAGGATCTATCAAAGAAAAGAACACTTTTGCTGCTTTTACTGCACTATCAGATAGATTTAAAGTGGTAAGTTGATCAATTGCAAATGTGAGATTTATGCTTCGGTCCAGCTTCACAAAACATTCCTTCCCAGAGTCATAAGCCGGGGTTTTGTGAGTTTTATAATATTTGAATAAATGTAAGAAAGAATCTGTAATAATTAAGATCATACATCTCATACTGCTGCTTTTTTTCTTCATCTTAGTGTGTCTGTATTGTATCTAAACAAATAAAGTGGTTGAATTTAAGCATCACCTGCAAGAAGAACATGACACCTTTTTCATTTCTGTTTTCATTTAATTCAACATGAGCTTGGATCCAGACATTAAAAATGGCACAAACATTTTGTCAGGAGAGAAATGGAGTGGAACTGAATCCCTTTATCTAATAGTCTGTTCATGACACTGCTGTTCTTGTTTTTTGCTTCTGCCGTTTTATTAAACAACTTGGTTTTGGGGGGCTTATATTAATAAAGTTCTTTTTAATGCCACTATATCATAATTCCTCGTATATTCTCTGCAAGGTTGGAACAGGGTTCGGGACCATTGCCTGGATGCTGGTCGTACCATGACAATCAGGGAGAACAGAACAGGAAGGATCAGCTCAGCGTCAGTGGGGGCAACAAGGTAACCGTGGTGATGAGTAAAAGCTCAGATCGTCTGTCCCCAATGATGAAGGAGACCAGATCCAAGTTTAAGAAGTCGCAGAGCATAGATGAGATTGACATTGGCTCCTACAAAGTCTACAGGTGGGTTTTTCTGTTTTTTGTTTTTTTTTCACCTGTCTTGTCCAGCATTGTAGCCAGCAGAATGATTGTCTGGCTGCTGTTTGGCACTGGGCAAATTTACTCTATCAAGTAGGGATTTATACTGCATGTATAAATGTATAAATGCATGTTTCTGTTTTTTTTTTAATGAACCTGTCTCAGTAGAGGTGTATAGTTGAGACTTAACCGATTATACGTCCTTCTGTAGCATTCCCGTGGACAGCTACTGTTCATCCATTGAACAACAGACTAGTTTGGACCGTCAAGAGCTGCCTGGTTCTATGGAGCAGACCAGCATGGCCCGGTCTCAGTCTGCCCCCATGTTAGATGATGAGCTGGGCTTCCCCGGAGCTGGCAACCATAATCAGTCTGGAAAGAACCAAAAACCTGCCATTCCACAGAAGGCCTATCACTTTGACCAGAACTACAACCCACAGGTTGTTTTTGGTTTGTTTTTTAATGCAAGTTTTCAAAAATGCTTGTATACATGCACTTTTATGCTAATCTAAAATATGCCTCATTCTTTGGGAAAATTATCTCAATTAATCAAGACCACCACATCATAACCAATTTATTTAAAAAGCTTTAGCTGAAACCTTCATCTGGGCTTACTGGTAACCTTTTAAATCCATCAGGTGACCATGGATCGTCGGGTCCCGCCCCCCTTCCCCAACACACCAGATTATGCCAACCACTCATCGAAGGCTTTGGAGTACTTGAATCAGCAAGGAAAAACGCTACCGAAGGAGCTAGTGAGTCCTCGGTATCGTGCATATCCACCACTGGAGATGTTTTCTTTCCCTCAATCCCCAATCAATCAAGATGGCCCATCCAGTCAGCAGCAGCCAATCCCAACACTGCGTTCCAGGCCAGGGTTTCTGAGGCGGGCAGATTCTTTGGTGAGCTCTACAGAGCTTGCTTTGTTTCGCAGAGTTCATGAAGCCCAACAGGAGGCGTTGCAAGAGGCTCAGTACAGACAGCAGGTAAGAGCTAGATGTAGAATTGTATCTAATCTATGGGTGCACGATGTGTGTACTGTTTTTTTTTTATGTTGTTGAAATGAATGAGGACATAAACACATGATCTATCGTTAAAGCAGTTTTTTTTAATACCTTTCCACCTAAACATAATCTTATTTTATTTGTTTGTTTCCATATAGTGGCCTTTTCTACTTTTGATTTTTGCTATACAAATATGAACCACCAAATGTTATCATTTTCAGAACGTTTTCAGATAATGTTTATCTGTTTTAATGGACTGAAAAAACTCTCCTTTTTTCCATTTCTTGTGCTTAGGCGGATCCCCCACACTACAGTCGGGCTCTTGCCTACTCCAGCCCCATGGACCAGTCTGCTCACTCCAACATGTCCGACAACCAAAGTCAGATGATGCACAATAAAAGAAATGGTCGTTATGACGATGACTATCCCACTTACCAAGACCAGAAGAAGCCCATGATTGGTTATCCAACCAAGAGCTTGACTCAGCGTCGCCCCTTGTCTGCCAGGAGCTACAGCACAGAGACCTACGGAGCATCTCAAGTAAGGCAAATTTATTTGTGTAGCACATTTCATGTACAAGACAATTCAAAGTTCAATTTAAAAAAAGATGAATGGAAAAACTGTTTTAAAAAGTTTAAAAATCTAAGCTTTAAAGCTATGCTTCAGATTTGGATTTTATAATAGCTACATAAATGCAGCTGAGATCAGGTGGGACTTTATCCTGGATTTAAATAAACTGAGTGTTTCAGCTGATCTGAGATTTTCTTGGAGTTTGTTCCAGACATGTGGGGCATAGAAGCTAAGTGCAGCTTCTCAATGTCTGGTTCTGACTCAGGGAACTGATCCAGGAGTGGATCCAGATGACCTAAGGGGTCTGGTAGGTTCATACTGGGTCAGAGCTTTATAACCAGCAGCAGAACTTTAAAGTCTATCCACTGATGGACAGGAAGCCTGTGTTATGACCTCAGAGCTGGACTTCTTTCTACCACTTTCTTGGTTTTAGTAATGACTTGAGCAGCAAAGTTCTGAATAAGCTGGATGCTTCTTATAGATTTTTTTGGGGGGTGTGGAGAATGAAGCTCAGTGGTGACCTTTTTATTAC
This sequence comes from Craterocephalus eyresii, assembly GCA_037177035.1. Lineage (NCBI taxonomy): Eukaryota > Metazoa > Chordata > Actinopteri > Atheriniformes > Atherinidae > Craterocephalus > Craterocephalus eyresii. Next base: position 9,481,138 of record JBBBVT010000015.1, read on the forward strand.
TTTTCTTTGTTTCCAAAGACAATCATCTCAGTTTTGTTTTTGTTCAGTTGAATAATGTTCACGCTCATCCAGTCATTAATCTCCTCAACGCATTTACTAAAAACCTGTCCTGGGCTTCAGTCTCCTGGTGACATTGTAATATAAATCTGTGTGTCATCTGCGTAGCTATGGTAACTCATTTTGTTGTTCTTTATGACCTGTGCCAGTAGGAGCATGTAGATGTTTAACATAAGAAGCCCCAGGATGGAATCATGAAGAACTCCACATGTAATTCTTGTCTCCTCAGATGTAAAATACTCAACTGACTCAAAGAACCTCTTGTTCTCTGAGCATGTTTTGAACCAGTTTTGTACAGTGCCAGCGAAACCATTTATATTTGAGTTTGTTTTAGAGCTTGTGGCTATACAAAACTCTTAGTTTAGTTGTTTAGTTGTCAAATTAAAATAGACAAAAATGTTAGGTCTACAAAATTTTATTTCAATATTGACTTGCTATGATTATGACTTTTAGAATTAGGAAATGCCATTCTTAATAGCTGTTGAAAATAGTTGACATCACAGTCTGCATCAAGTGAAAAATAGTAAAACAGATGTGTCCAATAGCATGCTGATTAGATACGCAAGCACCCCTGGCACCTTTCAGCGCGAAGAAGCAGGAAATTAAAATTGGGTAGTAAACTTACCCCACATCATTACCCCATCCTGGCCTCCCTGTACATTTTAGAGTACATTTTAAGATTATTCTATTTCCTTTCAAATGTTTAAACAGTGTAACCCCTCCTTACCTATCTGAGGTCCAAACAGAAGTTCAGAGAGGACGCAGCTTTTTCAATAGCCGCTTCCAAGCTGTGAACTGAGTTTCCCTCCACATTAGACAGGTATCCTCACTGTCTGTTTTTAAAAGTCTTTTATAAACCCTTTTTTATTTGTTGGTGTTCAACCCAGCATGAAACTCTGCTTCTGTTTTAGGGTTTCATGATTTGTTTTATTTTTCATTTGATTTGTTTTTAATAGTTTTATTCTTAAAAAAAGTTTTAAAAACATTAAGCAATTATTTTATTAATTAATTTCCCTGTTAATTGTTTTATTTCCTTGTGTTGCTGCCTTTATTATTGAACAGCACTTTGTTTGAGCTGTGACTGTTTTGAAGGGCTTTATAAAGTTTTGTGGAGTCACGACTATAACCTTATCCTTACTGACCTTAAAAAGCTTAAAATTTTCACTTGGAATATACCTCCATACCCCCACCTTCAGGCCAAGCTTCATTACCCCCATGCATTTCTTGCGATGCTTGTGTGTTAAGTTGAGCTTTTCTGTTCTCCGTTCTGATATTTTAAATATAACAGGCCCGTCCGGTGTCCGCTCGTCCCACCATGGCCGCCCTGCTGGAAAAAATGCCACCAGACTACACCCTGGCAACTTGCCCTGAGAAACCTTCAGAGGACACCATCAAAGTAAGGCCTGTCGTACCCCAGAAACCCGAAGATATCACCTCCAAGATGCCTGCCGACTGGAGGCAGCAGCTTCTCAGGCACATTGAGGCCAAGCGACTGGACAGGGTATGTCGATGCAGCGTGGATACCCCTCAGAAAAAAACTGCACATAAACACACAGAGCATTCAGAAGCCCTCCATGTTTGTATCTTTGTTAGTCTGTGTTGTAAGGTTGACCAGATTTGTGTCTGGCTGCATGTGTGTCCACTCCACACTGTCACTGTGTCAGCCCGATCAACTGCACACTCACCAATGGACATGTGCAGTGAAAATCACATTTCCTGAAATGCCATGCAGTGAAAGCACCATCGTGGTAAACAATCTGATCCTCTGTCCTGTCTTACAATATTTTTTTGAACAAGTGATTATTTCCGTTGAGTATAATGTAGCTTGTCGAAAAGCAGCACAACACAAATACATCTGCTGTTAACAGCACTTAACCACAGATATTTCTTTGAATTAGCGGACTTTTTTCGGTTATTTTCACTTGTTTTTAAAAATAAACAAGCAAGATCCTCAGAATCACAAGCACAAACATTCAATTAGTGATGAGGATCATTTAAAAATGTTGTAGTGTCTGCCTTGACCCTTGACAAAGGCACATAATTATTATTGTCTAAATAACATTTAAGGACAAAATATCCTGTTTTCTTGTTGACAGTTGGAGACAAAAACTGCAGATATCACTCTCATGTCTGGATGCTAAACATAAAGCTCTTAGCCAAGAAAAACATTCTGCTGCATCTGTCCAAGCACATGAAAAATCTCCCTGACAGTACCAACTTACAAGATATACTGCTTATTTATTCTGTGTCCTTTCATCAATTCACAGTTACAAAGCAAATTGGAAATTTTTTTCCAAAATGTCAAATGCATTATTTCACATCGGTGACTCAACAGACAGACTAGATAAAACATGACAAAGAAGAGATCTGGCGAAGCATTCAAAATGTGACTTAAACTGTCACAAAAGCAGTTTCCCCAAATAAAAACAAAACGTAGTTTTGGTAACGTATACGGTATCGGTGCTCCATTTTTATTTATTTTCTTTCAAAAATGCGTAAAGGTAGCATTAAAACAAAGACAGATATTAAGCATTTTACAATAAATCTTTTGTTGTTATCACTCAGACTTAGGCTGTAGCCAAAGTGTTTTTATTGAAGTATCCACATGTTAATCATCGGAAAAATTAGATGCAAATGTTGGAACGGCCTGGTCCAGTTGTTGTTGCTTGTATTGCACAATGTTCTGTGTGTATTGACCGATCACGAGCTAACATTTCTCTGCGCTTTCAGCAACTCTGCACTGTTGTTGTCGTTATTTTATCTGTTTTAATGTTGTTTATTTGTTTGTGGAGCTGTGTTGGCTCGCTGTGTTGGCTCCACCCCTCCTCTACCCCTCATTCACCCATGTCGTGTGATGTTGTCTTCTCCAATCAGAGTGGTGTCCTAAAGCACAACACGCTCACGCTGGGCATGCTCTGTCAGGGCGGGGGTCACAGCCAGGGGCGCAGCAGCACTTTGAACTTTAACCTTTACAATAACACTAAGCATGAGCCCCCTGCTGGCCGTTGGCTGCCACTACCTCCTCCTCCGACTGCCAACGCTGTGAGTACCCCGCTGAGAACAATGAACCCCTGGTTACTGCTCTTATCACTCCAAACACAGGTCTTAATAGGCGTTCGCTTCTTATTTCCCCCGCTGCCAATAACTATCATCTGCATGTGCCCCTATAAGAACTTAAATCTACCGTTGTGTACAGTGTAAAAAAAACATAACACAAAGCAAAGATTTGCAAAATCTCATCAACACATTTTAGTTCCATAAACAACATATCTGAAGTTGAAAAATTTGAGATTTTATAATTTCATGGAAAATTTTGACTTTTGCTTCATGAAAAGTTGGAACAAGGTGTTACTTTCATGTAAAATCCCATTTTATTTTAAGTGAGGTGACTGGTTGCTGGATTTTTTGCAGAGGAATGCTGCCCCATTATTGTCTGATGCAGGATTCTAGCTGCTCAGCAGTCCTGGGCCTACATTGTCACATTTTACCTTTCATGTCATAATACGCAAAAGGTTTTCGAAAATCCAGACTTCAGGAAGTTCAGCATGCAGTTCAGCATGCAGACTCTTGTCCTGAAAGCCATGCACTTGGGTTGGATGCAGTATGTGGTTTAGTATTGTCATGCCAAAGACCCTCCATGATAGACCTGTCATCTGTTTGGGAGCATATCATCATTAATGGTACCTTCACAGATGTGTAGGCTGCCCACGGAGACACTAATACAGCCTCATACCATGAGCTGTCTGCTGGGAACGAGCTGGATGGTGGCTTTCCTTTTTAGTCTGTACCACATGGTGCCCATTTTTTCAAAAGGAATTTCACATTTTAATTCACCAGACCACAGAAGAGTTCCACTTTGTTTCAGACCTTTTTGAATTTACATTTCCCATAGCGGATGGTAATTTTCCGGGACTGTGTTCACATACTGTATGGCTTCTTCTTTGCTTTAAACATCTTTAATCTCCATTTATGGAATAAACAGCAAACTGTGCTCTTTTTTTAAGAAATAGCAAACCGTGTTCAGAGAGCACAGAGGCTTTTGGAAGTGTCCTTGCGCCATGATTTTTAGTAAAGAATCATTTTTATTGCAGTGCTGCCTGATGTCCCAAAGATCACGAGCATCCTGCTTTGACCTTCAGCTTTGTCCTCTGCACACAGATTCCTCATGTAGCTCCTCAAAGTCTTCACAATTTGATGTTGAATAAAATATATATTTTTAAGTTGTTCCACAATTTCTTTGATAAACCTAATCATAGATCAGTGAACCTTTTGCCCAACTTCACATTTGACTCCAGTCATGTCACTGACCTGCTACCAGTTGTCAAATGTTTCACCAGTTGCTTTTGATTTGTTCCAGTTACTTTTCCAACCTTTTGTTGCCCCAGTTCCAGATCTTTTAAGGTGTCACTGCCATCAAATTCAAAATGAGCTAATAATTCCCATGAAATGGTAAAATGTCTCACTTTCAACATCTGCTATGTTGTTCATGTGTTATTGTGAATGAAATTTTGGCTTGAGATTTGTAGATCCTTTCATTCTGTTTTTATTTAAATCTTACACAGTGTCACAACACTTTTGAACTTGGCACTGTACATGAAAAATACCAACACTGATATCATACTTTGTACTTAGAGGGATACATGTTGTTTTTTTAAAGGATCTTTAGTGATTTGATCACAAATGACCACCTTGATATATCAAATAAGGTAACACCTAACACAGCTAGCTATGGACTGCAAACAATTACTTTTATTTCTGGTAATATTTTGGCAAAAAATCTAAATTACAGTCAATGTCCTGAACAGTATTGTCACATATTCAGTTATAAACATGTTTTTCATATGTCTTACTATCATCTATATGTGTATTTTAGCACACCTCTATGATATAATGCCTTGCAAACTGAGTCTTTTTAACAATGCAATCGCTATTGTGACTGAATCTCTGTGGACAAAGGTGAAGAAAAGTCAGACACACTGAAAATTACTATGCTCACTGTGAATAAAATAACTTATTTTAATACAATGATAAAAATAGGTTAATCTGTATTTCACACTGCCCTCTCTGGTGCACTCATCAAGTTCCTCTATTATACATTTAAGGACCAGACATATGTGTGGAAATGTGGTCATCAAAGGACTTAAGGTTAAGATAGTCAGAAATGTGTTAGATGATAATTTTACAAAGTTCTTATGTAACACCCAGAAGCAGTATTTGATTCATGATGCGTGTTGCTTTGTCACAGTCATTTCAAACCACAGAAACCCAAACAGATGAAGGCTGGTGTGTACATGAAACTGGAGGTAAAGATTTCTTTCCTGACACTGTCTGTCTGTCTCTCTCAGACCCCCTCCCAGCAGGCTGCCATGCTGGATAATGACCAGGAGGTGGTGTCAGCGGGCAACCAGTGGGCTCCCTATTCACTCGGCAGGAGGGACGTTCCACCTGAAAACCTCATGAAAAAAGTACGAGCCGACTCAGTGAAGTATCATATTTCTGTTTCTATCCTATCTGGATTCTTTTTCCCGCAGAGTGAAACTTAAGATTTTATTTGGCTTAACTTTATAGTTTTACAGTTGTGTATATTTTCACTGGAAGGTAATCTGGATGAGAAAAAGAGTTCCTCTCTAAAAATTCCCACCGGTGTGATTTTTGATGCGAGCATGACAAGGCACAAAATAATTTCTGTCTGTCTGTCTGTGTCTGTCTCTCCTCTTTCCACAGAGCGGACATTCACACAATCCTCATCAGACACACAACACCATGATCGTCACTTCTTCTTCTTCCTCTTCAGCCGCTACATCTCATCGTATGGTTGGGCAACAGGGTTATGATGGGATGATCAACAAAGGCGGTCAATACCAGCAAGGGATGTCTCTGTCAGGGGTTTCCTCTGGTGGGCAGGGACAATACCAAGGCAACATGTCTCAAGGTAAATCCTTAAAAAACTGAAACAGGCACATCAGGGCATGAACAGATTTATTCAGTTTGTAATTTGAAGCGTTCACAGAGTTCTTTACCCGTTAGGATCTTTTAAAAATCATCTGACTTAAATCAACAGCCTGTGCAATGTTTTTCCACACAGCCCATACCTCTTCTGGTCAGGGTTACCCCGGTGGTGGTCTGCCCATGGCCCTGTCCCCCTCTGGGAACCAACCCCAGTACAATCCTCACACCTCTCATCAGTCCTCCCTGCCCACTACCAACCCCCAGTACCATGGTAACCACGGCATGGTACATAGTAACCAGGTTGTTATGACAACCCACACCAACCCACGTCCTCAAAGCGCTCGCTGCCTACTGCAGACTAAGGGCCAGAAGAGCACAGATGGCTTCCAGGAGCAGGTATGTCTATTTGTCAATCCCCCTGCCTGCAGCAAACACATCCCATGCTATACTGGAGGTATGTTTACATAATGCATTTTGGCAGATACCTGCCAAAGTACGTTGCTTATAGGTTTGCTCAGAATTAAATGGCCTGTCAATACAATGATCAGACTGCTAAAGGGCACCAAATATGGGGATATCCAGGTGGGATTCAGCCACCTGAAGCTGAAGCAGGCCCAGAAAAAGCCACTCATTAAAAATCTGAAATTATTCACAGAAGGACCAGAACCACTCATGCATACCAGCAATATGTATGGCTGGGTTTTAAAAAATCAATTTAAATCAAATAGATTAAATAAAATATCTAATGCAATAGATTTAAGATTAAAAAATCCATGATCAATTCATAAAGCGCCAATTTTTTTTTATTTTTTTTTTCAAAGTAAGCTAAGTTTTTATTTGACCATTCTTTTTTTACTGTAGGGTTTCTGTTAACACAGTGTTCTGTTTAACATGTAACATTGGTTATTTTCACAAATAAATGTTACAGTTATGTGACAAGCAGTGCTTCTGCACATTTTTTTAATGAAAACATGAATATTAAATCTATATAAAATAAACACTGTTGTCGCTTCAGTGTTTCATAAAAATTGCCATCTGCGATTGTCTAATATTCAACATATATTGATATATTGATGTTTCATAATTATCGGAAAATGAATCGATATTGAATCGAATCGATATTAATCGAAGATTTTCAATCAAATTTTGCCCTTGTGAATCAAATCGATTCAGGAAATTAGGACTGATACCCTGCCCTAGCAATATCAGTGGTTCTTTCTACAGAAAGGGGTTTTTGTTTTCCCCTTCCTTATACGATGCAGTTTTCGTCATACCAAAACGTCTGGCAGGCATATCTGTAGTGCTTCTGCAGAGACAAGGACTTCCAGTATAGCAGCATGAATGTGTTGCACAGCACACGAAAGAACTCTTCCACATACAGTATTTATTCACCTTTTGCTTGCAGAGCAATTTTCACAATCTCACTTTCACTTGTCTTTCTTGTATTTTTTTTTCTTTCCTTTCTTCTACTCCCCCTCCACTTTAGTTGTGTGTGAGAATAGAGAAGAATCCTGGTCTTGGTTTCAGTATCTCTGGTGGCATCAGCGGCCAGGGGAACCCCTTCAAACCCTCCGACATGGTACGACCTGACCCGGCCTGCCAGCCAATCACGGCCTCCTCGTTTTTACCTCAGAGTTACCATGGAAACTGCAGCTCGTTACCGCAGTGTTTTGTCTATCTGTCAGTCTGTCTATAGGGAAGCAGCTGATTTGGTTTACTCTGAGTGTATATAAGTCTGTCGTAAAACAGCAGGTTTACTGCGGGGTTGTTGAATTTAAGTTGGTGAAGAATTTGAAGGTGGGATGGGCTGAGAGTTGATTCTCTCATTACTCAGATGTTAGGAAAAGCCATTAAGCATATTAAATGCATATGAAACAAAAAACAGGTAGCCTCACTTAATTCTGGAATATTATTATGTTACATGTGTATATTGTATTTGATTATCTGCTGAGTGTCGTGTGGTCATATCATCAATATGTTCAGACTTTTGAAGAGAGGCCAAACTCCTCAAATCATTTCTTATTCTGAGTTTGACTGAGTCTGTCAGTGTGTGCCGACACTCAGAGCCTGTTGGGGCTTCAGATCCCTCAGGCCCGCCGCACAAGGCAGTCTGTCCTAGAAACATGCTGCTATAGTCAGTCTAAAGGAGCGAGGTTGCTCACAGAGCTCTGACTGCTATTTTGGAAAGGCTGCGTAGTTCTGGGACACTGTGGGTAATTTTAGATGTTCAGCGCTTTGATCTAAAGATTGATCATATGACAGATTTTACCAACTGTTTTTCAGAGTAACTCAGAAACTGACAGCACAACTGGTCTATTAAAAGAAAGCTAAAAAGACAGGGCTTTATCCTGGGTACAGCCCGTGTGATAAATTATGTTTCAGTGGGGGAGGAAACTGATTAAATGGAACATGTCAATTCATCATTTAGCATTTTCTTTTTAGCAAACAGCTGGCGATCAGGTTGCTGACCTGCAGGGATTTTATCATTTCTATCTATATCATGAGATGCAACATTAATGCAATTAATGCAATGCTAAAGTGGTAGCAGATGGAGTCAGTGCAGATAAGGAGTTCTCAAAGTATTCTAAAAATAGTCATTTTAAAAGTGTTTTTATATATAAATATATATATAAACATATATTTGCAGCCAGATCATATGGGTATCTGCAGTGATGGTAGTTAACACTTCAGAGTCTCAGGGGTGAAGTAAAGTCGAAAACGTGATTGTTTGAAATGTTTCACTTGTAAATATTTTAATGTTTTGCTTCTGCTTTTAGCAAACCCATTTGGGCCATTAAACTACAATGAGTTTGATGGAGAATATTTAATTCTGTCCAAGTTGAATTGTCAGGAAAAAGGAGCCATTGTAGTTCTTCTTTCCTTACATGAATCATATTTTTCAGAATATTCTTAGGTGGTTAAGCAGTTTGAAGATGCTTTGAGGTTTTATTTGTGGTAATCAGCTCATGACCTAAACTACAGATAAAATCCCATCAGGGTGTGTCTAGCCCTGTATATGCAAATGTATTTATTACTGTTTTCATCTGTGAGGACACTATTATGACAAAGACAAGATAGAGCCTAAGGTATGGTAACTGAAAATTAGCCATTTGATAACAGCTTCCTCACAATACTTAAGTTACTGTTTTTCCACAGTGCAGTGGCTCCCTCCAGAGGTGGATTTGTTGTTTGCATTTTTTTCTTTACATATCCAGAGTTTGGTAACATTGGTAACATTTTATAAATATATATGTATAAGCACATAAGTCAAGTTCTTTATTATTATTATTATTATTATTGTTTTTGTTGTTGTTGTTATCATTATTATTATGACAGTGCATACCTCTCAAAGGAAACTTTTCATTTAATTTTAACATGTTGTCAAATTTGAGTTCCCTGATGACTTGGAGATCATCATTGGATGCCAAAAAGGAAATTACAATAATCTTCTAGGTTTGACATAAAAACACTTGCTGAGGCCCTCTAATCCACTAGTTTAGGTTTACCCATGTCGTGGCTAATTAGGTATCAGTAAGAGGACAATCTTTTCTTGTATCATCTACACTGAGTTTCAAGACTGATGTAATGTAACAGAAAGAGTGGGGTTTAAGGATTAGATTATGTCTTTTTTTTGTTTTGAATGTTATTAGAACATTTGAAAATCCAGCTTTCTGTTCTGGCTTGTGCTAGATACTCTTTTTGCACACCAAGCTGCTACTGATATCAGACATGTTCATCAGTTGCAACGACATCTGTGCAAAACCTCATCCTCTTCAAACTCAAAATTTGGCAAATTTGGCATCTTTGAAGATGAAAGAGTTTTGCAGGATGCTGCAGATTTGTGTGCAACTGAATTATGGTGCACAGCTGTCTAACCTCTGTAACTAATGCTATGCTATCTCAACTGCTAACCAGTTCATTTGTAAAGTACAGTGAGCTTCATATAAAATCGTACAAGAACTGCCATGTAGTCTTTTTCACTGGCCACGGATAAAAATGGCATTTCTGCCAAACGATATCAAACGATTTTCCTTTATATATGTATGAGGCTCACTGTAGTAAATGTGAATGTTACCACAACCAGTGCAGTATATGTGTCTGTTGCTGTAGTGTGTAGGCGCTGTTGCGCTGTCACTATTACATCATAGTGTTCTTGGTTAAGTAGTGTCACTTTTCTATTGCACATTTATCTGTTTAGCTCACTAGTGTGTGTTCAACATGGGCACAACATGCGCTGAACCATGTTGCATTGTCCAACACCTTCTGTGTTCAAAAACATCTTTCAGCTCGCAGTGAAAAGATGTTGGTGTTTTTACAATCTCTGCCTTGGGTTGTTGAGAGAAATTCTGACTGATCAAATTGATTCCACCCCTCCTGCTCCCTACTTATTTCCCAAAGATCTTCTTCCCTTATTATTTGAAAATACTTAGTTTGTTTCTCTCATTCTGAACTGTCTACTTTGTGCCAAATCCTTATCTGCAAAAACAGCATATCAACCGATTTTTTACATAAACAAATAACTCAGAGTTTGCAAATTTCTAAAAGTTGTTAAAGCGTAAACATGAATTACTATTAGTTTTGTTCTCAGCAGGACATTTACATAATTTGCATTCCTTTTTTGTGTGGTCGGGGTGGGATACTGACATGAGCATGAAAAAGGCAAAGATTCTAAACCATCGTGTCCCTGTGTTGTCCTAACGACGTATCATTTTGACTTATAGGGTATCTTTGTTACTAGGGTACAGCATGACGGGCCCGCTGCCTCTGCCCTGCAGCCTGGAGACAAGATACTGCAGGTAAACACCTCCCACTCCTCATCAAATGTACCTCAATCAGCAACATCCTTCAGCCTCCATAACCCTTTTAAATGAGCAAGGCAGGGCATTCAACAGGACGGAAGAGAGGGCCTTTTACAACCCGCCTGGACATCGTAGCACATACAACTGACTCTCAGTCACAGTTGAATTAGTTATTGAAAAATGTAAACAACTTAAACATTATCTTGCTTTATATTCTAAGCATGAACATCCCCCCTCCCTCCTCTCTCCTCTGCACACACTTACACTTTCAACTATTATGCAAAATGTTTCACTTCATCATTTGTCCGTTATGGTCACTCACTAGAATTCAACCTATTTGAACAACTCTGGTTAGTGATGTATGCAACATTGGCTCTTTTTAACAAATATAATTTGCTCCTTCATTAACTCAGAAAACACAGATACATTTGATGTATTTCTTGTATTTAATTTTTTGAACGACCAAAAGTGTTTTACCCATCAGAAAAGAACATAAAACAACACAATTAAAACAAGTTGAAAAATAAAGATGTGAAATTGATACTTACAGTATAAACCTTGAAAAAGCTATCCATGCTCTGATCAGCTCAAAGTTACAGTAGATTACTGCAGTGAGCTTTATGTTGGTGTCTCCCAGTTCTCCCATAGCCGTCTTCAGTTGGTGCAAAATGCTGCTGCCAACTTTTAACTATCCTTTTATTCCAACCATTGGCTTCCAGTCTATTTTAAAATTAGTTTTAAACTTTTAATGCTTGTTTTTAAAGCTCTTAAAGTTAGCCCCATATTATTTATCTGACATGCTGACTGTGAGTGTGGCAGGGCTCTGAGGTCATCAAACCAACTATCACTACAAGTACCCAGGTCCAAAATTAAACACTGCGGTGAACGAGCCTGTTCACTTGCCACACCCAGGCTCTGGAATAAGCTCTCAAAGCTACGCTTAAAACATATTTATTTACAATAGCTTTAGTGTGGTGACACTATTTTTCTCTTTCTCTTTTACTCTTTTATTCTTTTTTGCCCTCTTGTGCTTTTATAATTTATCTTTCTTTTGTTCACTCACTTGTTTTCTGATGTGTTTTTGAATTGTTTCATCTTTTGTAAAGCACTTTGGTTCACCAGTGGGTAGTTGTAGAGTACTATATAAATAAAGTGCATTTACAGAATATTTACATAAAAGTTGCTAATAACGTTAAAAAATGATATAGATAGTGATAAAAGCGTAAAGACTAAAGGGATTTGCCATGCTTTGCACGTTAATCTTGACAAGCTCATCAGGGGGTGGTCAATAAAAACTTTACTTAAACAGAAATGTAAAAAATAGAAAAACAAAATGCTGGCAGCTATATGATTATGTAAAGCTAATAACCTCAAAATGACTCTTTAATTTTAAAAAAACCCAAAGATATAGTTGTCTTTATTTCTATTACTGCAGTGGAACATGAAAGCCAAAATTCTGTGACCGCCTTATAAATTTGCTCGTTATAATATAATCCCAGTTCCCAAAACATTTGCTGTTGTGTAGACGTAAATAAAGACAGAAAGCAAAAAAAAGAATCTGCTGTTCTTGTCTAAGAACTGTGTGACTGCCTTCTCCTGAATGGATGTCAGCTGTTCTGGTAGAAACGTTAATGTCTTGTTAAAAGCTTATTCTGGTGTTGGTGGCCAATTGAAATGATTTTCTGCAATTAGCGAGAGCACATGGAGCAACAGTCATAGTTTAAGCAAGTACCTAGGCCTTATTATGAGAGACCAAAAGATCTCTCACTGGCCATATGGTGGAAATGTATTTTTCATTTAACAACCTTGTCACATCTTGTTTGCAGCATTTGTCATGCTCTCACCGTCATTCATGATGCAACCAACACTTATCCCAGAAATCAAGTCATCTCTGGTCATTTTCAGTGTCATAGCCATTTAAAATATGGGACTACCTAAAGGTTTAATAGCTTAAAATAAATGCTTAAAATCTACTGAGGCTGAAACCATAAACTGTATATTAAAAGAGGCTGAATCTCTATGAAGTAATTGCTCAGTTTTTAATCCCCAGTTTGACCCTTTGGGTGAACGTCTTTCCCTTAAAGACTTGAATTTCATTCATTCAACTCTTCTCATTATTAGAAACCTTAAACATTTTGTAACTGCTGTTGACATGTTCAAAATCCTGATTTGTGTCATTTTAGAGGCTTAAAGTTAAAGGTTTTTATTAAACTAAGCTCAAATAAGGACAGATGTCTTTTACAAGTAATAAAGCATGCATGTTAATTAAAGCTGGTCCAGTCATTTGAAAGTTTTTTAAGATATGCTTAACTTAAAAATGTAAAGGATATAGCACAGTCTTCAGTAAGAGCTGAGCATTTTGATGTTTGAATGATTTTCACAGCTTAAATTATGTAGGAGTAGTTAAATGCCAAGGTTTTTTCCAGCTTCAAAAACTGACAGATAACAAATAACCATTGTCTAAAGACATTCACACAATGATTTTCAAATCTCAAACGCTTTTATTTCATTCACAATAGTACATACAGAACATCAGATGCTGAAAAAATCATTTTGTGATTTCATGATGTTAGCTCGTTTTGAATTTGATAGAAGCAACATATCTCCCCAAAAAATTGGGACAGGGCCTTGCTCTGTAGCGTCCTATCTTCTTTTAACAACAGTCTGCGCACAAAGTAAGTTTCTCCTCTGATGAAGGATTTGAGCTGCGCAACAATCCTGGGTCTTTTTTGCTTTAGATGATTTATGATTTACCACATGTTTTTAATTGTTTAAACGTGTAAGTTACAGGCAGGTCCCTCCAGTGTCTGGAGTCTGCTACCGTGAACTCATCCAGTTGTAACAGATGAAGAATGCAGCTTAGTATTGTTTTGCTGAAATATTACAGATATTTTCCAGATGTGCAAGTTGCCAGTTCAGTAGGATCATTGTACCTCCATACCATCATAGATACAGGTTTTTGAATTGAACTAATAGCAAGCTAATTATCCCTCATTTCTGTATTATGGAAGATGCGTCATCCTTGATTTCCAAAAGGACTTTTCATTTTTCTTCTTCAGACCTCAGATAAGCTTTCCATTTTGCCTCAGACTATTTTAAAGTAACTTTGGATCAGAGGAAAAGACGATGCTTCTGGATCATATTCCCTTATGGCTCCGTTTTTGCGTTTGAGTTCATTGACCCACATTGTGAACTGTGTTCACCGATTAGACCACAAGCTTCCATTGATTCAGCTATCTTTATGTGTGATGATATCGTGCACTACGATCATGCAGGATTCAGATTTTTAGCTTTTTTTTTTAACATCGGGAAACGTCATTCAGAAATTGCTCAATGATTAATAGACACCGTTTTTGCAGGTTATTGAAATAGCCAATCTCTTTTTCTTAGACAGTCCTCTTCCCAAAAGGTTTTTTTTCAGTAACCAGTTACGTTGTTGTGATTTAACAAATTTATTCTTCCTGCAGCTGTTTCTTTTCAGTACCACTGCCTGTACAGCCTTTTGTTGCCCAGTCCCAAACTTTTTTGAGATGTGTTGCTGATACAAATTGAAGACAAGACCATACTTCTTGATAAAAGAACATCAGACTTTTTACATTTAATGTTTTCTACGTCCTGTCATGTACAAACTATTGGCTTGAAGCATTTATTCACATTTCACAGAGTTCAAACTTTTAATTTTGGTTAATTCAGTTTCTGACTAAACATAAAGCAAAGTGCTAACATTTTAATTAGTCTGATAAAGTTTTTGACACTCACTTTTCCTTTGTGTTGTGAAACAATGCAACTGTCCCATATTTAGTTTCAACAAACCATTTAGCCGTGTATCTCCCCACTGTGTATCTGCTTTTATAACCTTGACTTAACCTAGGCCGTGCTTTATGCTATAAATAACTTACAAAATGTATTAAACAATAAATCTATTTTACTTTGTCAAATGTCTGACATGTGGATTGTGGTATGTTATTCTTCAAAGAACTAAATTACTAGTTCTCATTTAAGAACTCAAACATAAGGGTTGATTATAAGTAAATGTGTAGAAAGTAGTCAAACACTAGTAGTTCTACCAACTGCAGCAGCTTAAAAAAATTTAATCCTTTTAGCACTTTATTAGAATTTCATAGTTCTAGAAAAAATCCCAAAGGGACAGGTATGTAACATGTGTCAACACAACTTGTCAGCTCTATTCAGTAATAGATCGACCCTCTCACATGTGTCATATCTTTTCATGTTTTCCTCCCCTCTGTTCTCCTTCATTTTCTCTGCACAGATGTACAGTTTAGCTGAATGAAGTCATCTAAAAGCCCTTTTTGTCTTTACCCCTTCTCTTTCTACAGCATGACTGTGTAGCTCCTCCTCTTCTCTCTCTTTTCCCCAACAGTGATGTGTTACTGAGATAATGATGGCAGTGACCCTCCATCCTTCCACAACACTCACGCATAGATATGTGTATGGAAAAACTGCAAACCACATACATGCACACACACACACACATGCTGCTGACTGTGCTGCGTGTTTGCCTTGCAGGCTAATGGACATAGTTTTTTACAAATGGAGCACGAGACAGCCGTCTCTCTGCTGAAGAGTTTCCCTCGGCTGGTGGACTTGGTGATTCTGAGAGACAACAGCACGCGCTAGAAATAGTTTTTTTTTCTTTTCTTTTTTTTTTAACAAACAAATACAGCAACACTTCTCTTCTCAACTCTTCGCCATCCAACACCACCCCCACCTGCTCTCCCCAGGAGGCTGGTGGAACTGAAATACGAGCCGCATTTTTTATACATTTTTAGAGGAACACAAAGACATTTATTTGCCTATTGCTGGACCAATGGCAAATACCAGTGCCAAATGTACCATAGGAAACATATCGGCTCTTCTGTCTACCGGAGGTCGGGACCTGATTGACGGCTGGACGGACCATGAGAGGACTCTACACTTTTGAGTCCCTACAGGGCTGCTGCAGTTTGGATATTGTGGTTGGTTGATCGTCTATTTGTTTTGAAGTATCTTTGGTTTCCTCAATTACCCCCTTTTTTTTTTTTTTTTTTTTGTTTTTTGTTTGTGATGGATTTTAAAAGATTTGTATGTGTAGCACCTTGTTCCCTCTTCCTCAGTCTTTGTCCCGTTTGTTTTTCTCTCTCTATCTCTGATTCCTAAAAGTCTCTGTTTATTTTTGTTGCTTATGTTTGGATTTTTTTGTTGTTCTCTTTTTATACTGTCTTGTTTTTTGTTCTGCAGGTTATTTTTGCCTCCAATGTACAGAAATTGCAAACTTGAGACTTTCTGCCTTGTGTACATATAGAGAGATTCGGCTTTGTAGAGCTGCACTCTCAATGGGGCCTGAACAGAAAGCTCTAAAAGTTTGTGATTATTGTTGAAATAGTATATTCTGGATTCTCTTCGTGTGAGCTTACAGGGATTATTTCTCCAAACGGACGATTTTCTAAAGTATACCACTATTTTGTTTGTATAGAAAAACACTTTTCATAGTTCACCATTGCTAATTGTTTTATGTTTGAGGAACTGTTGCTTGCACAACTGCATTGAAAAGAGCTAAAGCAATATTTCTGAGGCTCAGCTCATTGAGCTTTTCAGCAGAGCCTAACTTGTCCTGCAGTGCCATCTATGGAGCAAGTCATGTTAATGTTTACACACAACTGCCATGCACATGAACTGACAGGCAAACACACATATAGACCTCTGTGCCCCCTTTTCACACACACAACACGTATGCACTAGTGCGCCCTGTGCACTCATGCATAATGACACCCAGTCTATATTTCAGCCTGATGATTATAGAATATGAATTATTTTTTAAAGCCAGTCTCACTTAGACTGAACTCCAGTAATAATATCTGTGCCATCTTTTTGAAGTCCAGCCTTTCTAAGGTGTTGTATGATTAGGTCAAAGCTTGCTTTTATGACATGGTCGCCAACAGGCAGCTTACTTTCTTTAGATTAGGCATGAGATATCTCCGAACTGTGGAGGAGCGGTTGCTGAAGCTTTGTGCCATGTACACTATGTACAACCTCTTGATTTTGTATGCACAGGATCAAAACACTAGAGTTTTACCTCTTTGTGGTGCAGACCTTATCCATACAGCAATGGCAGAAATGTAACTTTAGTGAGTCAGAAAACTGTCGTTTTTTTTGTATTGTTTTTTAACTGTTGCAGCATCAAATCCAACTTTCAGAACGTATCTGCTCTGCTGAAGAGTCCCAGCCTCTGGACCCCCTGTCTAGTGGGAAAAAAAACATTTAAAAAAATAATTCTTGATTTTTTATGTTTCGATAGATAAGTCTGCACAAATTTATATATTCCCCTCTTTGGGGAAAAATGAATCTCTGACACAAGTGTATTTAGATACACTTGAACCCTCAGATGAGTTGTAACCCCAGATTTAGATTTGTTGACTTTATGTAAATGTTCGGAATTATATGGAGAGAGAATTAGTTTTTTTTAATGTGAAGTTCGATTTACCCAGTGCAGAAAAAAAATTGTGTGAGCTTAGATGTTGAGGCTTACATGGTATAAAAAGTTTATGGCCAAAGATTAATGGTCATATTGAAGAAGTTGTATCGAAAAGACCGAAGTACAGTACAAAGAGGTTTATTTTCTGTATTTGTTTGAATGCAAGGCTTGCCTTGAAGGCATTTTACGCCAGCGAGTTTCATTATGTTCTCTGCAAAGTTGATATTTCACCCAGCGCGAAACAACTTCCTTCACTATCCTTTGCTTTTACTTGACATCCTGTGTCCATTTTGTATTAGCTCTTCTAATGAGATTAAGACTTCCATTAATTCAACCGTAAGGACACAAAATGGCACAGTTTAATTACGTGGTTGTGAGACTGAAGTATCCATCTGACCCTATTTAGAGTTTAAACATCAAAGATATGATGATGAAAGCGGAGAAAGTTTGATAATATAATCATTTTTTACTACATGTTTCAGGTAATTCTTTCTAAATATATTGATATATATCTTAGCTTTGCTCAAAATTGTGATATTTTATAAAGACACTTGTAACAAAGTTATGGACGGACGTACGCACAGTATGACTCGGAGACCTACACATGTGCTTTCCAAAACTGTATAAAATGTATTTCTACTGTAATTGTGAATTTGTGTTATACAAATATATATTATATATATGTATATGAGTATAAAAACAGTCATTTTCTATGTGTTTAAAGAACATGAAAGATGAACAGATGAAGACAGTGTCACTGTATATAAGCTGTGAATGAAATCCAATTTAAAATGACTCATATTGATTGTGAATGTACTCATGCTTTCTGCAGTACCTACACCTACCCAACTTGAATGCTGCTTCTTCTGTTGTGTGACAAAAGTACTTTTGACCTCTGAAGAGAGAAATGCTGTCAAGTTATAAGTTGGACAAATTTTTAGTAATGATTTAACAGAACTATTTATTTATTTATTTGCACATGCTAGTTGAAATCCTTCCAGTTTTAAGTTTGAGTATTGATGCGGGGAAATGTAATTGCTGAAGTACATATAATATATATCATGTGTTTAGAATGCATTTTGCAGATGCTATCTGTACATACTATTTAAGATACAGTTTTTACAAAAAAAATTAATATATGTATAAAATAAAAAAATGCTGTGCAGCAACTGTACCAGAGCCATTTTGGGCTTTGGGACGTACCATTTTTCAGTATATAAGAGGTGTTTTGAATAATGTATTAAAGTCTCTATTGTACAAATAATAAAAATGTCACTATTGGTAATGTTTGCTTCCGTTGGATTGCACTCAGTCTTTTGGAGGGTGGAAAATGACCAAATCCCTATCTCCACACCTGCTATCCATATTTACTTACAAAAAAATACAAGGAGAGAGAAATGGATGCATGCAAATTCAGTAAAAAGGAAAGGAAGTAGTAAGGGATAATTGAAAGGAATTTTATAAAATGAAAAGTATATGTATAGGAAAATGAAGACACGGATGACATTGGTGATGGAGAGAGGGGTGGCAATGGAAAATAAAGTAATAAGTAAATAGGGGAGGAGATCACATCTACTCCCGTGGATTAGGTTCAGAAGGGCCCCTCATCATCTCAGCAGGTGTCTCTTCATTACTTTAACAGCCTGGCCCTTTCTTATCCCTTCTCATCTGTCTATCTCATCTCCTTTTGACTTTCATCATAATCTTTATCTGAGTAAGGCATTTAATAGTAACTTGGATGTCAAGTGCAATGACAAGCTGCTCTGCCATACTGTATCAAAGGATATTTTCTATAGAATTTATTAAAGTTAAAAAACTTTTAGAAACATCTCTTACAGGGACAAAAGCAGCATCATAAAAATCATTGATTGATGTCAGTTTCTTTGGAGCAAATTACATTAAACAGTAATTTAGTGAATGCTTTATCCAAAGCGACTTAGAACTGAATTTTTACCAGTGGTGCCAACACTGGAGGCAAGGGGGGGTTAAGAGTCTTGCCCAGGGACACAATGACAGTTGACTGGCGCAGGAATCAAACCACCAAACTACAGATTATTGGACGACCTGCCTACCCTACCTGAGCCACTGCTGCACATATAAACATTTAACATTTTCTGTTTTGTCAAACAGGCTTTTCAAGAACAAAAATCGTTCAGCTGAAATATCTGAACAACAATAACTTCGATAAACCGGTCTGATGAAGTACCTGGCTGCAGTTTGAAGCTTTTTTGTTTATCACTGTCCATCTCTGTTTCTTTGCTGTTAAATGCTATTATCCTTTAACCTTCCCCACATTGAATTATTCCAGTGGATTACAAGAAAAATCCATCAGAAAATTCTTTGAAGAGCCACAAAAAGCAAGCACAATAAGCGGTATTATCAAAACCTTTACGTACATCTATATTGACTTCTCAGATTAATCATTTTCAAACAAAATATTTATGGAGTTTAGAAAAAATAAGTTAGCTACAACAATAGAATAGCAATGCAACAGTAAATACATAGAAATAATCCATATATAGCATTATTATGGGTTTTCTTGTAGACATATTTCTATAGCTAAAGTATATCTAAATACATGAGCTGTGCTGCGGACACTGCTACTGCATAAAGAGGACCACATTATAGTGAGATAGATATCACTATCTGAATTTCTGACACTTTGGTTGTACCATTCGCCACTGTTCTCTTGGCCTCAGTGCCCTCTATAGAACAACTCTTTCTGTGAAACCAGCTGACAATAAACAATAGAGCTTGACATTGCTCACATACAAACAGAATAACATCCTTTTGTTTCCTGTTCTTTTTACTGTATTTTAATCAGTGCTTTGAACAAACATGATTCTCTATGCTCACGGCCAGCCCACTTACACAATTATGCACAAATCTCTCCCCACAATGGTTCATACATTATGCTGGGATCAGTGTATGACTGTTGTGTGCGTAAGAGATACACAGTGAGAGATTTTGTGCAGCCACCAAAGCAGTCAATAAGCTCTTGTGATCAGATCAATAACAATACCAGAGACTATGACCTGCATTCAGTTGCTTCCTGCCAATGTGTGCTAAGCTGATGAAGTGTTGTTACAACTGCTCCACCGTCCACAGGCACACACAGACCCAACCAATGTGTCCAACATGCAGGAACGTAGCCTTTTCTAAATTTAAGCCCCCTGTCTTTCTCATCTAACAGCTGTCTTGATAAAATATGCAGGACAAACATTAAACCAACCAGATAATAATACAAATTTGAAGAAAAAATAAGTCTTTTTGATCTTAAAAAAACAATTTTATAAAAACTATAACCCATCATTGTGGATATTCACTTGTCAGAGTTGAATGGGAAAATGAATAGCACTTTCATCTCTGTGGAGATAATCCATAGATAGCTCTGGTATGTACTTAGCGTCACACCAGGGAAGTGCCACCTCAAACAAGTCTGTTAGTAATTTGACAAATAGTTCCTTATTATAACCTCGTTGGGGAAATTGCTGTTGTTACAGCAGTAAGTGAAAGCCCAAAGATTTTAAAAAGTATGAAAAGATTAAAAACAGAATAAAGAAGTGTACATGCTATAGAAATTACTAGCAGTGTACGGGAGTATGCAGTAAAAATACATAATAACAGTATTCATATAAATGCTGTTCAGTAACACAAACATTGATAATAACAGTAATGCGAAAAACTGCAATGATAAATGAGAATATAGAGAACATGTACACTTATTCTGACTGTACACTAATACAATGCTGCCTGGTAGATACACAGACCTGCTAGTGCATGCAGGTTGAATGTCAACAGGTTGAAAAATTCAGCTTCCTCTGCAGCCAAATCTGACCCTTCATATTACTTAATTTATCTTCAGAAAATGTAATGCAGCATATAAGATATTTCTTATAATTAGTTTCCATCAACGCCATATCTCTACTTGTAACAAGAATGCTCAAAACAGCCTGTGGTAAAATGGTTGCTATTTTTCTGTTTGGCTTGATCAACTTCTAAGCAGAAGCCAAGAACTAGTAAAGATTAAAAAAAACAAATAAGCTAACAAAACATTTACTTAATGTACATTAGGCTATTTGAAGGAAATACCCTTTTTCACAAACCTTTTCTGGTGTGCAACGTCTTGATGTGCACTACGACAAAATAACTCAGTCTTAGTGCAAGTATTTAAGCACTTGTACCCATACCATTCAGAAAGGTTTAATACAAGCATAAATATTGATTCAGCAAAAGTAAAGGTGAAGAAGTGCATGCTCTAAATTAAAAATGACCTTTTAAGGACTGTTCCACCAGGTGTTTCAGTTCAAAGCTCACTGATCTATGTGATCATTCTAACTTGAAATTTAAACAAGTGTAATGCAATTGAAAAAGGTAAGCTCTGACATAATGCAGTATCCATGAATCCATGAATCAGCCTTGAAGCTTACACCCTCAAACAGTTCACTTGATGAGACCACAGATGATAAATCACTTTCTGCTATGACTTTATTCTCTAGTGTTGTCTTTTTCCTTGTGTGCCATGTTGCTATTTGAGATGGGATTTATGGCTAAAGAAGCCCAGTTCAAAGAGCCACTCAAAAGCCTGGCTTGATCTTATTGTTCATTAAATATATCGTTAAATTTAGTCAGGGTAACTAATTTTTATCTAGGAAATAATCACTGGTAGCAATTATCAGGGAATAGTTGGATCAGAATGTTGGTCAAATTTTGAAATACAGTAAATTCACAGTGCTCATTTGTAGCTAATGTTTACAGTTAGATATGTAAGTCATGTTATTCAGAACCTGGAATCCATGCAAGAGCATGTCTCTGCATTTTAATGAACACCCTGTGTTGATGTTTCAGCTCAGGGTAGTCGGGCAAACAGAAGAGTTAATTTTAATAAATGGTTAATAACCTTTTTACAATTAGTCAACCCAACTCAAAATCCCCTACCTGGATAGTACTTTCCCACTGAAATGATATGGTCAACTCTTTGTATAGTCTTTGTGTATCACGCTTCAGTTGAAGAATAAACACTCTGGACACCTTTTGACAATAAATAAGACTATCATAGCATTTTCTATGAAAATAGTGATGAACAATGCCCATTGCCATTTAGTGTAAACATTTGTTTGAGCTTGCATGGAAATTCTTTTTGTGTGAAATGTAAATGTGTGTATGTCATTTTACTGTCGACCAAGAAGGAGCATACATTTTGGGGGGGTTAGGTATGTCAGGCTGAACACTATGGACAAGCATGGCTACAGAATAGTTTTAATCCAAACACAATATACTGTTTACCATGACAATACCACAGGGGGATGAGGCTGTACTGACTGCCTGTGGGATTACACCGGTGACATTTCATTTGGACCCCTTCGTCTTTGAAGGCCTTTGTTTGTTTGTGTGCCTATCCCTGCATGACAAAAACATATAATCAAAAAAGAAAAGCCTAAAAGGTTACATGGGAAGGGGCTTACATATATTTAATACAGTTAGACCACTATCTGTAAACCCAAATCTTTCTCAGCTCTGAGTGGATTAGGTGTTGATTTAGTACACACCCTTGAATAGACCAGGCTTTTATCCACTGCACACAATGTAGCTGTTTACCATGACAATGCCTTTAGGACACAAGCTCCTTATGAGGAGCCTCTCAAACCTGTTTTCAGGTGGGAGCTCGAATGTGTGAGTACGTGTGCGTGTTTATCCCTAATTACTGCCAAACCGGTTTGACAACATTAAGACACCTGAATGTAGAAATGCAGAACTAGTTTGTCCCAACAGTCAGAGGCAGTCTTAAAGCGAAAGAAGAGTAAAAAATCAGGCGGTATCAGAACAACTCTGGGTACTAAGTCCACGCGCTGCACGCCCGTAGTTAATAGTTTCATTCTCTGACTTTCAGACTCCCATTTGAGTTTCCGTTCATTTACAAACTCGGTATCATTGGCTGTAGTGGAGACTGTGTGTCCCAGATTGGTGGCAGGCTGTCGCGGGACAGACGCACACATCTGTATCAAAACGCGCACCGTCACAGCAACTCAAGCTTTGGAAGGGCTGTGTGTCACCATGCCTGTGCGGCAAAAAGGTAACAAAAAATCTTTGAATTGTACTCGTTGTTTGTTTTCCATACATTTATATTGCTCTCGTTGCAAAAATTTTGTAAAGTTAAAACAATGACTTCGACAAAAAAATTGCCTGAACTTCTCTAAAGGTTGCGTTCACGTTGCTACAGTCAGTTCCGAAGTGCTTCGCTCTCACAGAAACTCGTTTAAAACAGCCAGTGTAAGGTAGAAATATGTATTGACTCGAGCTTACTCCTGTAAGTAAACAGTTTGAAAACTTTTTCAGACGACGTGGCAAATATTAAATTGGAGCGTTTGCTTATTTTCAAATTACTCATTTTATTTGTTGCAAAAGGGTTGATTCAAACGATTCAAATGATATCACGTGTGAAAGTAGCTTTGCATTTAACAAGTAAACGAACATTGGCCTACTGTAATGACTTTTCCTAAAATATGAATGTATGAATGCGTAAAGTTGGAAGCTGAAGCTGAATAGCCTACATTTAGAACTTGATGCGGATTCAACTGCTTCCGGTTTGATCAGCTGTTCAGAAACACTGGAATGTGGTATCAGGACAGAGTAAAAAACATAAACGTAGAGTTTAATAATAATTTTGAATCCATCAAATGTAGTCCAAGCAGTTATTTGTGAAAAATGCTTTCCAACAAGTGTAATTTTATTGTAATTATCATGTATCGTTCAAACAAATTCCCCATTCTGAAAAGTGTATTTATTCCCTGCAAGTTAACATTAAAGCCTCACAGAATTTTACAAAAAAAAAGAATAAATAAATAAAAAGAAAGCCTGTCAAAAATTATGGCACAGTACTTGATACAGTACTATAATAATACAGACGTGGTAAGAGCATCTTTTTCCCAGTTTGATTACTTGCAGCCAGGTGCTTTCAATTTATCTTTAATTAACTGCCCTCTGCACCTTTGAGTGCAACATTGATAACATCCTTGTTCCAACCAAGAGTTCTCAGAGATTTTTGTAATTCTTTTTGTTTATTTATTTTTGATAGTAAGGTTGCTTGTATCATACTGCATTTTGTGTTAAGATGCTCAGCGAACCCTGGAGCTGCTCCAGCAGTATCGAGTCAAACTGGATCAGAGACAACAGAACCAGAGTCGGCGAAAACAGGGTCTTGTGGAGGAGGACCGCCAGCTGCAGCAGTCTCTGGACAGAGTCATCGATGTTTTCCAGAGTCAGCTCTTTAGTGCTCTTCTTGGTAAGAATATTCGCTGTTTGTAACTTTTATAAGAAAACATACATTTGTCTTCCATTTCTAAAATAAATGAATAAATAATTTGGAAGTAAAGAAAAGATCGAAATAGACATTATTGGAGGAAGAGAGGAAAAGAAAAAAAATACAGATGAATAAAGACAACATGAGACAATATTGCACTGACTTTTACTGGCTGGAGAGAGCTCAGAGAAGAGACTGTTTGCAGGATGGATGCCATTCCTAGAGGCACTGCTGTACAAAAATCGGTCAAAGTTCACATGACCAATAACCAGCAAATGGAGATCAGAGCACACAGATGTAGGCCTGGCATGACAGAAAACACAGAGCTCTTTATGGGAAGTTGGAACACATCTAGAAATTGTGCATAAATCATCCTTTCAAAAATTCCTCATATGGGTTGATGGTCTAAGAACGTTGTTTTGTTCTTTTAGCTACTTTGTAAAGAGAAACAGATGGAAATATGTGTGTGCAATTTTAAGCATGACAACAAACTGGACAGGTTAAGTTCTTGTTCCACTTTAGGTATTCTATACCTGCAGCTTTTACAGAAACACTTCTTTAACTGTTGCTTTTGTACATTTGTGCATTGTTCACTAAACATGAGCAAAGCTTCTTTTAACTTTGATGTTTGACTGTGTTCTCTCTAAGATGTTAAAGTTGTATACTGAAATGGTAGCCCATAATTTCTTTTACTGATTACAGCAGTGGAAACACCTTTCTGTGTGTCATTTCTCATTTATGGGACTAAAAAAAAAGCTTGCTCATAAGACACTTGTTTGGAACCATTTGGAAGGTGTGTGGTTTCTCCAGGTGCTCTTTTGATGCTGGGATATGTTAGTGACATGGGATACAAGTTATTTTGCCTTTCCTTTACCACGGAGTGAGGAATCCACCATTCAGCAAACTCAGTCACTTTCATGCTCACAACTTTGCGCTTTAACTCCCCGTCCACTCCCTATGTTTTTCCAAATTCCCCAAAACCCTCCTGTTAGTTTAACCTTTTTTTTACATCTTCATTTACTTACTTATGCCAGTCATCTGTTGCCACAGCCTTAATTCTTTATTTGTTTTAATGCTAAAATGACAATGGGTGATTTTTGTGCAAAAACTGTCCATGTTTCTGGATGCATAGCATGACATTACAGTCATCATGACATACTGGTTGAGCACTTTCATTACAAACATCCAAATAATGGGCAAATCAACTATTCCTTTTTAAAGTGGGTTGTCCAGTATACTGCAGAAACTACTTCTTGAAATAATATTCTTATGTTAACACTAGAGGTCCTCAGTGTAGCACATATTTTTCCACATTATGTGCCGCTGCTGAACAATGAAAAAATAAATGGAAGATATTGGGAATGGTTAAGATTTGCTTGCATCAGAGTGATGTAAAGGTTTTTAGGGCCACAATGAATTTTCAAAGTAGAAAATTCTTCTTAATTTTTTGACCATTTAAACAATTAAGTTTTTAACCTGAAATATGTCAAAAAAAGGTAATAGGACTACCATCTCCAGTAGTTTAATGTAGGATATTTTACTTTGTCTTTTGGCCTCTCTGCTCTTCAAAAAGCAAACATGAAATCTCTTAGACAAGAAGAACACCTGCTAAGATCCTTTTCAAACAGCACAGAGCAACACCAATGGCAACAGTCACAGGATGTTTAAGTGGCTTGCACACAAGTAAGATAGATTAGTTTAAATGACGGCTTTAAACATTTATCTATCTGAACTAAAACCATGCAGAGTCAATTATTTTGTACTTGCAATTAGTAATACATTTCTTTACACAGTGATTCATCCTGCTCAGCAAAATGTCATTATCCTCTTTTCTCCAGATATCCAGGAGTACTATGAGTTAACCATCCTGACAGACAGCAAGTGTTTTGGTCAGACAGACAGTCCTGGAAAAGTCCCTGACCCCTGCAACCTGTCAGTAGACCCCTCAGCCCAGTCCCAGGATACCTGCAGTCCCCACATCCTCCACGCTTCTGATGAACCACCTCAACCCAAACAATTGCCCTTTAAACCCAGGTCAGTTAAGTCTCCGGCCCCTCCTATCCCGTCTGCAGCAAAGCCATCATCTCCTACACCACAGTCCAGCACCCCTCAATCACAGCCAACCAAGGTCAAGTACCGTGCTCCTCCTCCTCCTGTCCAACCCGCAGCCTCTAAATCATCAGAGGCGCAGTCTTGTAAACCCTCCTCACCCTCTGCTGTCACCTCTACCAGACCTAATGTAAACAATGAAGACACTCCCACCAGCCCTCAAAAAACATCTCCAGTAGTGTCAGAGAATGGAGCCGGAACACATGTCTCTGCCACCATTTCTGGGGTTTCTTCAGAGGCTGCCACAAAGCCGCAGAACATTTCTGTTTCCCCAAACATCAGCCGTGTGACTGTTTCTGCCCTCGTCTCCAGCACTATCCAAGGCCTTCCGTCTCCAACCACTCTAGACAAACCTACACCCACCAGCCCCACTACCAGCCAAGACATCAGTACAGCCGCAGAAACCTCTGTAGTTTCTTCGCCTCTTTTTGCCAGTTTGGGGTCAAGCAAGGACCCTGTATTGGGCAGAGTCTCTCCTGGGAAGAGTCCAACAAGCCCAAAACAAGAAAAGTTTACTTTTACAAGCCCTCCGGCAAAGCTGAAGAAAGGATCCCAGCTAAGGTATGTACAAAAATGTTTCCATCATTGCAAGTTTTATTACCATCACTATACATGTTAATGGCAGGTGTGTGTACCTATTGGGTATCACTTTTTTTTAACCCAAAAGTACCATGTCACATGACAGTCAACATTAACGGTGCAAAATAGCAAAAATATGTTGCTGATATTTTTTAATAGATACGCTGAATTATTACAGGTGATAATATTTTAAAATCTGCATAAGGTTTATGCATTTCTTAGTTTGTGGTCATCTTGACAAATTAGTTAGAAACACAATAATCTTGTGTAAAAAATGTCTTGATTAAAGTTTTTAAAATTGTGTAGACAAAAAGGTAATATCTGCTTCGCTTTTAAAAATATGGATTGCATTGTTTAAGGAAATTATTTATCCTGAGGAAAAACTGCATTCATAATTTAGGTATAGAACAGAATAATAACCACAAAGTTTTTCAAGTTAACCCCAGACAGCCTGTCTCCCTGATCTATGTTCCCAGTCCAACGAGTCCTGGGCCAGTAAAAGTCACCTCCACTAACCCCAGCCACAGTTCAATCCGCTCCAGGCCAGTTGCAAGTCCACTCACCCCCAACAAGGTAAGACACCTCTAGTTCCTTTGTGGTGCAGCCTCTGGATGGCAAGGAAATATCTCTGCAGCTGATTACAGAGTGAGATAGTTTCCTTCCCCATGACGGCGGGTGACAGCACGTTTTATGTGGAGAGGTTGTGGAATAAAAATAAATATTTGAAAGGTAATTTAGGGTTTTGAAAATGTCATGGCCCTTGTAGTGTTTTCTATTTCTGACTTGTAAAGATTGGATAGAAGTTTGCGTATGAAATAGGGATGTAACAGTTCATCAAATTACGGTCCGACATGTACCTCAGTTTTTGGTTCTTTTTCAGTACATACAGTAAAGGGAACAAATTGCAAAAACTAATTTGGTGCCAAAAAGAACATATTTAGTGACAAAAAAGGAAACTGCTTGCAGTTAATTTTCCAATAAGTTATTTTTTAATAAACCAAAACATGGCAGTGAGTGTGTTTGTGCGGTTGTTGGT
Source organism: Craterocephalus eyresii (assembly GCA_037177035.1). Taxonomy (NCBI): domain Eukaryota; kingdom Metazoa; phylum Chordata; class Actinopteri; order Atheriniformes; family Atherinidae; genus Craterocephalus; species Craterocephalus eyresii. The sequence goes on from JBBBVT010000015.1 coordinate 9,509,439, forward strand.
CTCTGTGTGTTGCCCCTGCGATGACCTGCTGACCTGTCCAGGGTAAACCCCGATAATTGCTGGGATAAGCTCCAGCTTTCCCCTGAACTTGAACTGGATTAGGTGGTACAGAAAACGAATGAATGAATGAATGGGAGATATGCCCTTCCATTCTAATGGAACTTGATTGGGAACTTGAAACGCCTCCGTCCCATACTGTACTGAAAAATCTGAATGTGAATGCAGGAACTGTTACACCCCTGATGCAAAATAGATGAATATTGTTCATTCTGTTTGGGATTTTTAGGTTGAATTTATTGTGTATTTTGTGCTTCATGTGTCATTTGTCCCTCATGGAAAAGTTACGGTTATTGGTGACAAAGTGTCTCCTTTAATTTGAACCACAACATTAAAAGGTAGCCAGTGGCTGCTGTGAGAAGAATTACAGGTTGTTTATGAAAGCTTGCTGTTTGAACATGACTTACTTTACATTACATAATATGCCCTGGGTAATCAGTTTACTTCAATAACATTTTATTGTTTAGTAGAACCAGCATAATGAGTTTAAAGGATTGATGTTATAGGTTTTACTGGGTTGATCTTACTGTTTGGATTGTATTGGATGTTTTTTTTTTTTTCTATTCGGGATATTTGACCAGAAGCTTGAACTGTACACATTATTCGTTGATGAGCAGCTGAGATTATATGTCCTTTGAAATATGCACTGGTTAAGCTTCTAGGTATTTTTATACTGCACTTTATCTCCTTGACACTGTTTTTTATGCATCTGGAAAGAGCTATCCTTCCAATTATACACTGTTAGTATCATGATGAAGGTGATGCTATCTCTAGATGTTGATGTGCTGCTTACGTAGGTATCTTTGAAGGGCAACACAATAATTACTGGAAGTTAAACTTTGTTTTATTTAAAGTAATCAGTAATTTATTATTTAAAAAGAAAACATTTAAGGCATCTTAACAATGGAATAGGAATACCTACATGCTGCTTATGATCACTGTTTGGGGATCCAAGCTGCATCTGGGGCTCTGAATTCACGAGTATTCACAAAGTTAAAAGTAGAGCATCCATTGCTATACCACTGTTACTGTTCACTCAGTCTAACCCCCCACTTCTGCCTGAGACCTGACCTGATAAAGCAGCGAAGAGTGGTGTGTGTGTAGTATATGATTTTGTGTATTTGTGCTTATGTCTGTGTATCCACGTCCGTCTGTGTTTGTTTGTGCATCCATGTGTATGCATCTCTGCCCCAATCTTTGGAAGCTGCTGTTTTTTTTTTTTGATGTGCTGAGTGTGTTTTGCGTGCATACCCGGATATATATATTCTGAGCCATGCGCTCTCTGAGGTCAAAATGTGGCAACCAGCTGCCATAAAACGAACACAGCAGCTGGGAAACAAGGGAGCGGGTGGAGTTGCACTGGGACAGCTGCCATGTTTCCGAGTTGGCCTCTATTTTAGCGGAGAAGTGCACCCTGGGTGCTCCGCTCAAAGGACAGGTGAAGATGGTTCAAAAAGCAGAGGAGAGAGAGATTGAGGGATGAAAGAAGAAGAGGATAAGACCAAGGCAGACAGGCAACAGAAGGATGCTACCAACAGCAACAAGCGGCTAACTGGTGGAATGGGGAAGTTGCGGCTGGAAGATGTTTTGGTGAAAGTCTGTTTGGTGGACTGGTGAGGATGGACTGCATCTGTATCCTCACTACTAAGGTGAGACAAATAAACAGTACAGATTAAATAGTTAATTCTTCCATTACAGCAGTTCAGAACCAGTTGCTCACAGAATAACTGTTCTAAGGTTTCTTGCATGATTTATACCTTATCCAGTCTTTTCATGAAAAAGTGCGGTTGAGCAACTTCCAGCTATGAATGAGGCGTGCTAATGTAAAACGAAGCACAATCAGGTGCGGGTTTATTTAATGATCGGAAACTAATTGCATGTTTGTATGATCAAACTGTGTAGAGGTTGCCTATTGTACAGATAGTTTGCTGTGATTTGTGAATGAACTGGCTATAAGGCGATACCTCTGAGAAACAGTGCTCAAGTGAAGCATCTCTAATGGGAATGCCGAGCTGTTGCTCAGCTGTTGGTCTTACAACATGTGACTCCCAGAGAGGCAGGAAACTGGGTTGATAGGACACACACTTCAAAAGACTGGCTGGCTGTGTAGGTAGGTGACTGATGATTGACTGAGTGACTGACTGGTCCACAGGCAAGAAAAAGACATGGTTAAAAACTAGGCTGGCGAAATTAAAATCATACATTATGCACATATGTGCAGTCTCAGAAAGCATGGCCCATTTAAAAGTGTGTGCTGTGGTGGGTGTCTAGCCTCAATTTCCCAAATAATTAATTACTGCATTTATTTTATGAGAACAGCCTGTTGAAACAATGTGAATGTCAAGAAATGCTAAAAGTAATTTTATTCATTGCATTTAGCAACCTCACCTAAAACAAAGAGGTTATAGAAATATGGCCTACAAGAACTGTTGAAACTGATGAAAGAGGGCTATTTAGGAAAGTCTCACCTTAAAAGCTTTAATTGTATGGTGACTTCCGCTGGTACTGGAGAGAACCGCAAGACATGGAAAATGTTTATCTGTACTCAAGAAAGTGTTTTCTCATTTCTCTTGCAAACCAATACCAAACTCCTCAACTCTATGAACTATATCTAAGAACCTGAATTGAAATTTCTTCTTTTTGGTTCTTGAAAACGCTTCATTTGCCATCCAAAAATCTTCCTTAGCTCTTACTAGTCAGAGTAGCACGAATGTCCGCATTAAGGGTCAACATACTGTGACACTGCCTCATCTGACTATTGTGTAGGTTGTACAAAGAAATGTCACCTATGACATCAAATCAGCATCACATTTAACTGAACACGTTAACCCGATTACAGTTAATTAGATATTATTTTAGTTTTAGTTTACCAGGAAAGGTGAGTCCAATTCCATTTATTCAAGCTCTTGATTAACACGGCCTGGAAGTCTGAGAATGTCAATCCACATATTGGTCTCCTGCACTTTATGTCATGTGTAAACAGTAATTTCAAACCATTCATGATATTAGATACTTTTCCCAGATGGCTGGAATATTGATGTGTCTCAGAATCGGTTCATGAAAACATGCAGGCTAGTAATCCAGATCAGTTATTATTGTGTTGACATTTATGTCATTTTTTTCTATTGTTAAAATCATTTTCTCTCTTTTGCTGTAGCTTTGCTGCATTAAAGCTGTTCAACTCGAAAAAATTCTTGATGTAGTTCTGCTGTAGTTCAAAGTATTATATAACCGACTATTTTTCTCTTTAAGCCAATTAAAAAGAAAGAGAGTATCTGATGATTGTACTTTGACTTATAATGTTACATGATATACAGCTTAAGAAATGTGGCCATTCATTTTGATAAAAAAAACTGTATTTAGTGTTGCAACAGTTTAATAAGTAGTATGATGTATCAGAAAAAGCATATTTCTGTAAAACTGCAATCCCCCAAAATCCAACTTGTACAACTAAATGAATAACATTATCAATGATTCGAAGACAGTGGCTTTTTCAGCTTCCACAGACATTTTTTCACTAAACCAAAAATGAAAACAAACATCTTTATTCATGTTTGAGTCGTTGTAAATTTTGCATATTAAAAGTTTTTCCTCACCTGAAGTTTTTTTTTCGCATAAGAATTAGTGAAATGTCAGTTCATTTAAACTCTATTACATAATTGAACATTTATCTCCTCTGGAGCTCCTCAGGTGTGCTAAATAAGATACAATGGTGAACCAGCCAGGTTAAAACAAGGCGCCTTAATGACTATAAAAACGTTGGCAGGCTAACTTGCCTCACTAACCCATTGGTCTTTCCAGTAAACCTGTCCCTGAAGTGTCCTGGTAAATTCACAAGGAGACAGCAGGGATTCCATCTCACATTCATGTGCTTAATCTGGTTTATCTGATTTAGGTAAAGGATTGACGGAGAGAGGGTGTTTCCAGAGGTCAAGGATTACTGCTGAGAATATGTCTGTACATTCATTCTCATCAGTATTGTTTTCCCTTGTGGTTACAACAACAAACATTATATGTACATGTAGAAGTTATGTAAATCTTCAGTATATGTTTAATGCTTGTAGAAGCCATCAGTGTAGATCCCACAGGGAAGCAGAGACCACCTAGTTAGATTCCATTCAAGATTTCAGAAGAAAGTAACAATATTAATGGTTTCTGCTGGACTGCAGCAGGAGATAAAACTTGTGCTGCAGTGATTCCACTTGTGATGATGGTGAAGGCCAGAAAGTTATGTTGAGACAAACTGGGAGTGCAAAAAATACAATAAGAACCTCCAGTATAAAAAAAGATACTTTTTTTCTAAACATCTAAATATAATGTATAACTACCCACCAAACATTTACTGAATCTATATTCCCTCTACTTTTGTTGTAACCGTACCATCTGTGCATTTGACTCTATATCATTATTCTATCTGTCTTGCTCAATCCTCTTTTCTTAGCTAGTCTTAAATCCCACTGTGGTTTAATCAGTGTGCAATTGTTGTTTGGTCTTACTGTCACTATCCGCCTGTGTACAAAAAGAGCAAGAGTCTGTCCTAAGAAGCTTACCTTAGGCTGCTAACAGACTTTCCAAAGGTGGAGCTATTTTAGGACAAAGAGGAGGAAGGTAGAAAAAAAGGAGAGATACACAAAGAAAGACATTGAGGATAAAAGAGGCAATGTATATGGGTGAGAAAGCTGTCATTGCGTTGCCAGCTTTGATAGGATTTTTTTCCTCTTGTTTTTACTTTCGTTTGGAGAAAATTCAATGCTACATCATTCAGCTGATCTATACATTTGTGCCACTGACTGGCCGGTTTTGTAATGCCAGTTTGAGAAACGGACAAGTTCGACGAGCAACTCAATGGGGAAGGCATGACAGTCGATGAGAAGAGGGATAGAATTTGCCCAGGAGCTGCAGGACAAGGGAACCCCGAGATATGCACTTGGAGTACGATTGGCACGGTGATGTGGGACTGTTTTCATAGGCTACCTCACTCTGTGAGACCCTTGGTTGAAAGTAAAGTGTCCTTTTGGCTTTGTATGAAATACATGGACTACATCTAACTAACTGCCCTTCCGGTAGTACAGCTGACATCTACTGGGCCAACACCAGGGCTTCATTTGAAAATGGACCACTCCAACCCTGCATCTACAATCAGTGTAAAGTATTTTCATTTATTTTGAATCACAGTTCAAGACTTAACAAATTAACTTAGAATTAGCAAACATATCTCTTACTCCTAGCCTGTGGAACATATACATTTGTTTATTCTATATTTGCTAATTTTGTATTTGATAGACAATTTGAAGATGGATTCAAGCACACACACACACACACACACACACACACACACACACACACACACACACACACACACACACACACACACACAC
>JBBBVT010000015.1:9557613-9572328 GCA_037177035.1 Craterocephalus eyresii
AGGTGAGTCCGACTATATCTAGCCGGAACCGCTCAACCTCGCGCACCAACTCAGGCTCCTTCCCCACCAGAGAGGTGACGTTCCTTCTTAAAGCCCCTGTTTTTAAATTTAACATTTAACTTGAGTATTGAAAGCATGAATCCAAGCAGTCGTGTATTAAACAAACTCAGAAAAAAAAGAAGAAACTTCATTGAACAAAATACAATGAAATTGTTATTGTTATTGTTATTGTCCTTTTATTTCAGGAAACTTCACACAATACGCACAAATTATCTGTATGCCACAGCATTACACTTTTACAAAGCCATTATTAGAAAAAGAAATTTATTAACAGTATCTCTATTTCTGTAGTGGCTACAACAATACTGACAAACTAATTTGAATTATATTTCTTAACATGCTGTGAATCATCTTTTTAATTGGATTTATGCCCCTCTGTTGTTATGTGCTTCTATTTTGACCAGTATCATTAGTGGGTTATGGAATTTGGTTTTTCTTATGATTTGTAATCAGTAACAGTGCTGTCAGACTACTTAAATAAATACCTGAGTAGCCCACTGTTGAACTGCCATATGATGACTGTGTTCCATTTGTGTGTGGAGTGTGAGGACCCCTGCTGGTTACCTCCGATATCACAATATTGTTAACATATTCTTTTGCAGTCTGTATTTTAACTTATATTTACCACATATAAATGTTCCTTTTCTGTGCTATGATGCTCAGTGATATGAAGTTAAACATAAAGAAAAATAAATTACTGTATAATCACAGAACAAGTCAATGTGAACCAGGGTAATTGCTTCATTTATTCAGCAGTTACTCCCATTCAAGGGAAGGCAAGATTATGCGTATACAGTAGCACATTTCATGTACATGACAATTCAATGTGCTTTACATACAAACATTAGAAACATTACAACAGGGTGCAGAAAACAAGAAGAAATAAAAACAGAAGTAAAATCACAAATTAGAAAAAGAAAGAAAGAAAGAAAAGAAGAGAAAAATATCACTTATCATAAAAGGCTGCAAATAGAAAAGTTTCCAATGCTGATTTAAAACTGCTGATAGTTACAGCAGTTTGTTCCACCTGTGAGCAGCATACTGTAAAAACTGAACACTGCTCTCTGTGTAGATTTTGCTCTGATGACCTGAGGGATCCGGTCGGTTCATAATTAACCAGAATCTGACGACTGGAGTTATAATCAAGCCGAGCTTTAAAATATATGTGCAAATGTTCTGTATACTATGTCATCCATATATATCTATTATACAGATGAGGAGCCTGTTTCTAACACGTTTAGAGAGTTGGATTAGGCTGATCAGGACCATAGAATATAAATTGTATTTGGTAAACCATTTTACAAAAGGGTTAGTATGGGGACAGTCTCATGTGAAAGACCTGATAACCAAGGGTTAAACTGGGCTGCGGCTCCTATAGGCTAAACCTCGACACACAAGCCGATGCTGCATCATGTAATCTTAAATAATAAAAAAAATTTTATTCTAAAGTTATTTTGTGTTAACTCAAAGTGAGAACACAAACAAGAAATCAATCAGAAAGGGACATCATGATAAAGTGCTTGTCAGACTCCTGTGAGTCCCGTTGGATACAGATCATGGGCACAATATGGAGAGAAGAGGATTAAATTAAATTGACCATCTTGGGAGGGCAAGGGCTGCTAAGGGGACCTATCAGTATAGGAGGAAAACATGGCTGCTAGAGTGGTCATCCGATGTAAAGTAGAAAGCACATTTTGTGAAAGTGATATTTTTTCTTACTTGACCAAAACACAAGTTTCATCAGGCAGTTTAACTACACATATTCATTACTTTTGTGGTTTTACACCATTTTAGATCTTATACATAAATTGCGAACTTTTTGGAAAGACAAATATTATTCGCCACGTAGGTGGTTGAAGAGGTGAATGCTGGGATTGTATGTACGGGCGGTTTGTGATATCAGTATAACTGAAAACTTTTCATGTCAGAAAATATTTTCTGTCACGGAAAAAGCCGTGTGTGTGTGTGTTCTTGTTGCACTGTTAGTCCAGTTACATGGTTTCTTTTCAACTACTACATGTTTTTCCGGTGCTCCTGATGGTTGTCGGCTTTGCCTTTGTGACATATTCTCTGCCATGTGTCTGTATAAGTGTAGTAGGTTGTTTATCTGGTTGGATTGCTCCGTTTTCTGCATGGTGTTTCTTTAGTCTATTTTTTCCTCTCTCTCTTCAGGTCCAGAAATATTGTGTACATAAAGTTATAGAAAATCAACAAACAAAAATAGATAAAAGAAAAAATACAATTCTGATAATCAAGAAGGGATTTAAACATAAAAGCCCCTTGTGGCAAAGCATATTTGCTGGGCACAACAAAACAGCCCAACCATCATCCTGCTTGCTACAATGCTGGACAAGACAAGTATGAAATAAAAGGTAAAAAAAATATGTTTCTCTGGTACTTTAATTTTAGCCAAATTGTTAATATGCAAATAGTCTATGGAATTAAGTTATTGCATATTCACCCCATCAATGAGAACGCCCACAGAACACCCCCTAATGATAACCTTAATGTGTCTCATTTCTAAATATTTCACAGCTTTATCAGACAGAAGAAAAGAGATTTATCTGAACGAAGTATAGATGTGATGTGTGAAAAAAAATAAAATAGAGATTGACACAATGTGCCTGCTGCTGATTTATGACATATTTGAACGTAAATCTGAATTCTTCACACGTTATTATATATCTGTTATAAGATTGGGCGAAAACTCTGAGCCTACCCATAATGCAAGTTTATGAACCCTCATTCTCATTGTTTTTGTCTTCACATTCAACCCCATGCCTTCATTTTCGTTTCTGAGCTGCATCCACCTCTTCCTACCCCACCCTCTCTCTGTGTATTAGTGCTGGCTTCATTTAGTGCTGTGATGCTAACAGCCTATTCTCCCTGCTCATCCTCCCCTGACTGAACGCTTTGCCTGCAGCAATAGCAGCACTTTACACAGGAAGCACACACACACACACCTACTCATACTCTCACACATATATTTTACCACTAACTTAGCAGGCTTTCTCTCAGTGCTGCAGTGCTGCTTTTAATGTGCCTCATGCGTCTATCTGGACCTCTTTCTCTTATGAGCTTGGTTTGGGGCAAGATGTGGCATATTTTAGTTGACATTATAAAAATATGAAGCTCATAGCTATAATCAGATAGGTATGACTGAGTGCATCTCTCAAGCTTGAGGTCTAAATAAATGGCAGCTGTTGTTCTTTCCTAAATACCAGATGCCTACAACCAGATGCTATTTAATCATTTATGTGAAAATGTTAGTTTTTGCCTTTTTTCTTCCCGTTTTTGTGTAATTGTAACAGATTTCAATAGTTTTGTTTTTTTTTAAACAATTTGTTAAACAAAAACACGTACAGTAAGCACAACCAGTTTCACAATTTTTTTCTGTGTAGAACTAAGTTTGATGTAATGAATAGGTGGTTTAATGTTTTATCATCTCTGAAAGGCCCAACAAATGTGCTTTTTATTATTGGTTGATTGATTTTTTCTTTGACCACACTGTGATTCATCATTTCTGAAGAACTGAAAGCAAAGTAAATGAAATTATCAAGTGCATGTCAAATGGTGTGATCCAGGAAAATGCTTAGAATTACCTGTATGGGTATGGGTTCTGTAGAGATGAATGAACTGAAAAATTATTGCCTAGCCCATTGAGAGATGAGGCAAACCGCGAGTGCATACGAAGTTAATTGCAACTGCAGCTATTTTACAGAATACTAGGTGAATATTCCTGTCCTGCCTGTAAATGAAACACTACACTGAGGAACATAAAAAACATCCCACTGAAGCACATTACTTAAAGACACAAAAAAACACAATTCATCTTGTGCCTATTCATAAAACAGAGAGACTGGGCTCACACATGTAATAAGGGTGCATCAGGTCGTAGTGGGTTCAATAAGTTGAATAAAGTTTTTGCATACCCAATCAAAGTGTCTGAGGGCAAAACATAAAAAGACAGCAAGACATTCCTCTTATTTTTTTTTTGTTTACTTGACTGGATCAGGCCACCATTCACTGAAATACTTCTATTGTATTCCGGGAAGCTTGCATCTATTTGTGTGTTTGTCTGTTGAGATGTATGCACTCACATGGACGCATGGTCTCTTAGGGAAGTAGGCCAGTGTATAGAGACACACACACAAACACTGTATTGCTGACCCTGCCTTATAATGTCTTAAAAGAAGAAGACAAAGGTTGATGGAAGTGACTCCCCTCCACCAATCACAACTCTCCCTCTTTTGCACACACATACACTGGTTGCCTATCGATTAGTCATGCCTGGCTGCTGTCATGTGCAGGAGTCCAGGGAAGCCCATAATTGGCCAGTCCGGGAATGAAAGAGGCAGAGAGAGGCAGAAAGAGACAGAGAGGGGCAGACACTGACAAACGGAGGTAGCGTAGAAAGATGAGAGAAACTGGGAGAAAGATTTATGCTTTGATATATGGACTGAAATCACTTCATCTATAGCTGAGAGGCAAAACAAGACAGTGATAAAATGAGTACAAAGAAGATACAAGAAAAATTTACCTTTATTTTTGCTGGATGGAAAAACTAACTTTTTTATTAAATAAACCAATGAGGAAAGTCTAATCTGAGTTTTGCAGACTTTACTTTTTTGGAATATTTGAGCTCTGACATCTACAGAGTTGGCAACACGTCTGAGCGAACATATGGTACGTAGTAAGATGCATGGATAAAAAGAGTTGCTGTGAGTGACTGATGGCAGGAGTGGAGGAATGTTGTCCTGCAACAGAAGGAAATTCTACTTAAGACGCTGAACTGACACCCAAACCAAGGGAGGACTGACTGGAACTTCAACTTTTCCAAGGTTTTGCTGCTTCTTTTTGGGACGTATCTTTTCTCTTTTTTATTGACCCCTATCATGGAGAGATTTTGACTGGATCAGTGTACTCTAAAGGAAGAATGTAGAGCTTTTATGTATTGCCCTAAAGAAGAATGCTTTGCTCTTCAGACCTAACTGATGCTGTAGCCCATCAAGGAGAAAGAACAAGACCAATGCCCATACAAGACTGGCTATTTTATAATCTTATGATATCCCAGGACTTAAATACCAACCGTAAACTGAAAAAAGAGGATTAGCTGATTTTGAGAGGCATGACATATTATCCAGACACAAGTGATTCTGAGGAGCTGCTATCTTTTGTCATCTCTGTAAAGACTAAAATGTGGTAAGATCAAAACACTAAGCTAAAAAAAGCGAACCAGTCTCAGCGATCAGACTTTTTGTAAATCTTAATAACTATGACCACATATTTCCACAGTCATGAGTTTTGCTGCAGCCCCAAAAAGCCCAGCAGTAGCTCCTCAAAGGGCAAATCTGGAAAAGGGAAGGCTAAATTAAACAGGAGTCACTCTCGATTGAAGCAGAACCAAAATTTATTGCAGATGCCAAATCACCAACTGCAGCCGTCACCGCTGCACTCACCAAAGCAGCATTCAAAGCATAGCTGCTATACTCCAAAACAACTACTCCTTTCTCCCTCGCCTAGCTATTATCACATAGCCCCACCGTCTCCAAGTCATCAGCTAGCTCCACCAGCGTCAGCCTGCCAGCCTGCCTGCCTGGTACCACCGTCTCAAAATAACATTCTGCACTCGCCAAGCCAACACCAGCTTCAGCTATCACCAAGCCACCACCAGCTTCACATATCAGCGAGCCATCATCACCTGCAGCACCAAACTCAGCAACAGTGCCATCTACCAGCCTCGCCCAGTCACATGCTTTCTTCACCGTCAGCTCATCAGATCTACCACCAGCAGCATTTCCATTCACCAAGTCACCACTCACTGTTCCAGCAGTACCAACAGCACCACAACTACCCTTCTCCTCTCCCTCATGCCTCCCAGTCGCTGTCCATCCATCCTTTCCACTCACCGCAGCTCCCTCTGTGTTCGGGACTGGGCAGTTACAGCTGGAGTACGCTGCCTTCCAACCTGGTCACCAGGAACTCAAGAGGGAAGTTTCCAAACCTGAGAGATAGTGTGAAAAAGAGTCCCACAAAGAGCAAAGGCAAATTTGATTGCAGGCCGTGGCCCAATGACACGTATATCTGGACTGCACACTCTGTAGCTGCAGCCCCACATCTACAACTCAGACACAACTTCCCACAAATACAGGCACATGTGCAGGTAGGTTTCGAATGGACAGATACCATCAGGGGTTAGACAGCCGTTGCCAATGGGGAAAGTTTTTTTCCTTTGTTGTTCAAATCAGATGTTTATGGAAATGATTCGCTTTTAGAGATTTTAGAGACTGATGTAGACTGTTATGCAATAGTAGCGTCATATCATATACATTAAACATTTTGGTCAAAATACATTGTTAGACATTAACCATGTAACAATGTCATACATCAGCAGCATTCACATTATGTCATCTGTTGTTCAGGGACTGTTCATTCAAAAAATTTAAAAGTTATGTTTTCACCAAGTCAATTACATTTTTAGATAAAATATAGCATTTAACTTTAATAAATTTAAATACTACTAATTAAAGTTGCAATATTACAGTGTGTTGAGAAGTCTTCATGTTGTTAGACACTGCTAAACTGATTACTGTGTGCAGCCTTTTAGCATATTTCCTTCTTCGATATATTCAATAACAGTGGTTAAGGACATTTTAGAGGTATAGGTTATATTAGAAAAGTTACCATCATGGCCTATATTGTATTTGTCAAACAGACCTTTTAATGACATACAAGCCTGAAATACTTCTCTGATGATTTCCACACAAAGCTGGAGTCTCATCTGTCAACTGAATTGACATATAACTGTAACTTGTGCAGGGTGTGACTCCTTGCTCTCTGAGGAATACCGAATGCTACAGAACAGGCAAAATATGTGTAAATTAGAGGTATACTGAAAAGAAAACTAATGGAAGTACTCTACAAGACATTGCAACATGACAACATAATGATGATGACCAAAGGGACTTTTCCAAATAATTCATCAAGCATAACCATCCACATGAAATAGTGTTGTATTAACAATATTATTGAACCTAGAAAAGACCCTTGACAATTAGGTCAGTAGTTACTGTTCTGTGGGTGCAATAATCAGACATAGCAGGCATTTATATTCTGATTAACATGATTAGCCTGGTTGTTCTGATTTGGTCAGAGTCATGCTCCATCTGATTAACTCACAAGTCAAATGGAGTTTCATTGTACATTATGAAAACAAACTGGGTAGTGGTGCTAAGATAAGTTATTGTGAGTGTGTGCACACCTCTTAAGATGAGCTGTTATTAAGAAGTGTAGATTGTGTGAGGTACCATTACATCTGAAGAGGTTCAGCTAGTGTGATGTCATGTTTGGGAAACCAGAGTTGGAAATAAGTATTGACATGTGGTAGTTATTCTGCAACAATTTGTCTCTCATTTGCCAGATTTTTTGCTAATGATTTCCTTTTTTCACTTTGTTTCGTTATGTGTGTGTGTGTGTGAGTGTGTCTGAATGTTTCTGTGTATATTTGCATTGTTATTGATCAATTACAGTATTCAGTTCAGAGCTGATGTGTATCCTTGAATATCATAGGATTCTTGATTTCACTTATAAAATCATTATTTATCTGGGAATCATATTGCTCAGCAGAGCAGCCTTCACCAAACATAAAAACAATATTCAAATTATTTCCTCCAAGTACACACACACATGCACACATGAAAACAATTAGTTCAACAAGTCTGAACAACCCTTGAATATACTGTATGGTTGCATGTGAGCTCTCATTGAAAGGACTTAATCACTTGTTTGTCTCTTGTCTCAGCCTCATAAGTCAAACTACAGATACCCTGAAGCTCTTCTTAAGCTGTGCTGGACTGAACCAGGCCGTAATGCCATGATAACACAGCTGGTGGAACAGCAATTATGTAACAAATACTGTAACAATCACTTGCACAGAGCAACAGAACACTGTATATGAATGTTGTGTATTTGCACGTTTGGCCTTTTCATGTAACACAACACGCCTCGTGTACACACACTTGCACACATATTGATGTTATATAATGGCACAGTCTGACATGGCGTGTCAGTGGAATCACCAGTTGACTGACCAGCTGGATGTGTCACTTTGTGAATGACACAGAGTGCTGTTAAAGACCCACTATACAACTTTTAGCTTTTTCTCAGTGACTCTTCCCATATCGACAGCTAATTCGCAATCCATCTATCATCCTCCTGTACTGTGAGCTCTTTCTAAATAGTAAAAAAAAATGTCTTGTCTTTCCTTAGTTTCCTCTTGTACTCCAATAATGTCTTCTAGTGGGTCTTTAAAATTTTGCTTTTTCTGCAAAGACACAAATTAATCTATCCCCTTGCTTTGTGTTAAACATGACAGCTACAAAGTTTAACTATTGTATACTTAAGAAAGGGTTTTTGGCCCACACTGCCCCATAATAACAGTGAATATAGCCGGGTTCAGGTAAATCAGGGAAAGTTTTTTTACTGTATCAGTTGAGTTGATTATTTTTGTTTGAATAATTAATGTAATGTTCCTTCCAGACAATGTTGTCAACATTGTTTCACTTTGATCTTTTTCTATCTGGGATATTGGAATGAGAAATACTGAAACATGGCGCTTCACACAGAAAATTCTGTCCGAAGCACTGAACATAAACAGCTCCGCCACAAGTTTTGAGATCATCCTAAGTTACCATGGTGACAGATTAAAAGAGCCCCACCATCGTGACACTGAAAACTCTGATTTTAGGTTCAACATACCTTGCTAAGCCATTAATCCTGCTTTGTAGTGCACCCCCAGTTGTGAGCTTTTCAATGTGCCCTTCATTCAGCACATTGTTGACAACTCTATTTCATTAATGCTTTGGCCCTAATGTAAAAAAGAAAGTAAGAAAGAAAATAATACCACCTGAAAACAAACTTTAAAAAGTAAAAAAAAAATACAATGAAGAAAAGCAAATACCAGAACATGAAACTTTACACATAACATGTGTTTTGTTTTCTTGTCATGTGTTCTGCTAGTATCTTGTTTCCTTAGATGTGGTTTTGACTATATTGTGTTTGGTTTATGTTCAGACACATGATAGTGCTGCTATTTTATAATATACATTTTCTACAATGCCATCTTTTTATATAAACACTACTCACAAAAAATTATGGAAATTTGGCTATTTATATGATGTCAGAATGAACCTTAAATGAACAATAACCTCTATTTGTTTTGTCTTTTGTTCAGTGTTTAAGTACTTATTGTACATGTTTGTCTCAACAAGGTGAATAATCATGAAAAAAAATCCCAAATGGTATCCGAACCATGAATTGTTCACAAACTGTTCATGTTCAATGGCAGCTTGTATTTAAACAGTCCACTTTTATCACACTGTTGACATCTAGACATCACCAAGTGCTATGCATTCAAGATATAACATGTTATGGGTTTTGTAAATTTCACCCGAAAGCTCAATGTCCTCAACTATTTGTGAGTAGTGTATATAGCTGTGTAGTGTTGTTATTTTGGTTTGGGAATAGTTTTATGACAATAAGTTTTGTGTGTTGTCTTTCCTTGGTTTTTTGTTATTCAGTGTTTATACTTGTTATTTTGTTTTGTACCAGTAATGCCTGTATACCAGTGAAAGTGAGTCAGTGTCTGTCAGGTATTAATCTTTCTGTCATATTTGATAGTCTTTGGTCCTCTTTAATGTCTACTATGAGCACATCAAATTCTACCTTTCTAATATCATATTGTAAACTTTTTGTATGCTTTTTATGATAGTTAACACTCATGACTGTCTCTGTATTGCTCTTTACTAACACTCTCACACACACAAGCACCCCCACACACACAGAGGACAACAGCTGCAGCTGGCAGTATGTCCTTACAGACTCAGTATCCATGAATTGCACTGGAACCTCCCTCACCTCCCGCATCCCCCTTGCTCTAAACCTTTCTCCACTTGTACTTTCATGCTGTCCTTTTTTTAAATTCCTGTCTGTGCGTTTTGTTTGTGTGCATCTGTCTGCACCCTCTGGTCTTCCTTGTTGTTGTTGAGCAGGCAGATCTCACTCCTCCCACCATACCTTTAATCCCTCTGACCCCATAACCCCCACCCCTTCTCTCAGCTCGTGTGGGATCAGGCATCTAGTCAGCTTGACTGACAGACAGTTTCACATGTGGCAGAGGGAGAGAAACATGGATTGAGATAATGTGTGTGTTTGTGTGTATGTGTGTGTGTGTGTGTGTGTGTGATAGAGAGAGAGAGAGAGAGAAGAGATAAAGCAGTACAACAGGGTGGATGTGAGGAAGAGATTAGTGGTGGGGGATAGATGCTGTTCTGGTCTGTTACACATTCATACACTGAATTTGGCGGAGGTTGTCTGGTTGGCTTTTTAGTGTGTTTGATGGTGGTTTAGTAGGTTTCTTTTGTGATTTTTTTTTTTCCTGCAAAACAAGCGCTGGATCCCAGATATGGACTGGCACGCTCAAAACTGATGTATTGGAGAGGACTAGAGCTGCAGACGCTGAAGTCGCCGTCACAGAATATTTTTGGAGAGAGTAGATGTGCACAGAAGGCAAAAGAGCAGGGCGATAAGAACTATTCCTCCCTTGCAAATATGAGGAGAAAAAGGCAACCTGGGGCTGTTAATTAGATGGTGCAAACTTTGTCATTTGCTTGCATAGGTACCAAAAGATAGTAATCAATGGCAGTCGTGAACACCAGTTCCAACTGAATTTTAGTTGTGTTATGCAAAGGCTTGGACTGTAGAACGAATCCTCTGAGAAAAAGAATCTTAGAGTAAAATCACTGTGAAGCCAGGGGTTAGGGAGAGAAGAGAAAAGGTAAATTACAGACAACTAAATACAGAGACAGAATTGATATCAATTTAATTTCAGAGATTCAGTATGGCTAACATATATTTGGAAATTACAGCAAAATATTGAACCATATAAACAAAGTGCAGCGATGGTACATTATTCTGCAATTGGAGTATTATTAGAAATATTCAATTAAAGGGTGTTTGAGTGCTTTGTAATGCAACGCTGTTTCATTGAGAGCACTTAATGGCACTGTAGAAAAGTTTGATCAAAGTGTTATAGTGTGGTTTGCAGTGTGGTACATTAGTACTGTCCACTGTAAGGGCTGTGCAGTATGTCATGCGGTGTATGCAGTCGCTTCATGGTGGTAATCCATAGCAGATGTACTCAACATGCTGTACCAAAACCTGAGACGAGTAAGTCATTACCTCTGCTTTCTGTTTAACTTTCTCACTGCTTCTCAGCTGTGCAGCTTCTTTGTCGTTGTAAAATTATTGAACTTCACATAGTTGAACAAATTTGCTGTTCTCTTTTGCAGGCCAACCCCCCTCCAGTGGTGGTCAACACCGACAGCGTCGACACCCCGCCATATGTGAGTACTGCTTCAATATTTGATGTCTGATGATACTGCAACCTCTCAGTGGTCACTTCTGGATGTTTTTTTCCTAAGAAAAGCAGTGAACATTTATTAGAGTTTAGTAGTTGAATGGATCACAACACACAGGTTTGACTTTTGGTCAGCTTAAAGCACACATGAGTAAGGGAATACATTGTCAAGTTGTAGTCTAGTGTAAATACATTTTGTATGGATTTATTTGTAAAATAATTTATTTAGCCTGCTTACTGTTGAATACTGATGATAGAACAGTAAAAAAATGTTTGTTTTTACTATGAATAGAGGCTTCTCTAAATGAAATACATTTTTTCTACATGCATGTTAATACATTACTGTAATGCAGACTTTACTTTGGCTCTCTTTAATCTCCTCCATGTTAATGAACCATCAAAAAAATATACCCACCAATCACAGGTCAACTTCAGTGTTTAGAAACCTTTTTGTGCTTTTAAATTGAGATAGAAATGTGCACCTGAGGGATCTCAACACAGGTCTGTAAATTGTCTGCCCCTAGAAAAAAAACAAAACAATTGTCATAATGTGATCATATATATTTATAATCTTATGCTGTGCTTTGGAAAACTATAGCAGTTGCTTAATTTACATCAAAACCTCTTTCGGAAAATATTACAAGGTTTTGCTTTGTTTTTTTTCATGGTCACTCTTAAAAGCAAGACTGAAAGTTCTTTTGGGATGAATCCAGATGTAGTTGTTGGACAAATTTGGTATGCATTAATGGGAAAAGAGTCTCTCTCAGATAAAGAGACAGATAGATACAGTACACTATGAAATTATTCAGACATCACTTAGAAGTTCAATAGTGTAAAGATTACTTCACTGCTATTACTGATTGAAACCCAAGATTATTTCAGAACTAAAATTTATACATTAAAAGGGAAATGCATTTAAACATATGCCTACCTGTCATCTTGTTCACACTGACAATACAACCTCCACTTAAACAGTAAGAACTTAATGGTGCAGTGGATAAATTTAATATAAAAAATGAAGATGTTTTACATCAATCACTTATTTACTTCATAATTGTGATTAATTAATGTTACAAAAAAAAAGCCTGAATTTAAATAGTGTGTTTTGTAGATAATTGCACATACAGTACATGGAATCTGATGGACAACTATGCCCTCAATTTAAAACAGCAAAAAATCTAAATCTAAACTAATCTGACTGCACAGACACAGATTACAGCCAGGCGGATTACACGGCCACTGGGATGCCAGTCGTCCAATGTGTTTGTGTGTGTATTGGTAGTGTGCCTGTGTGTGTCCATGCTCGCTGTTCTAGCCGCTGTATCTGAAACAAAACAATCTCCCAGTATAAACCAAGAGAAAAACAACATATATGGTGGTCTGATCAGCTTTATTTCTATACACTTTTCATTTAGCCTGAAAATGTGGATTTTAAGTGAAGGCAGGGCAGGCAGGGCTTTTTGATTGGCTCAACCAGTCCAGCAGAGATGCTCTTAAATATAACATCAGAGATGCATCATCATTAAGTGCGTATTATGAGTTTAATCTTTTGGAGCTATGCGTCATTCATGAGTTATTTATACTCATATTTATAATATTTGTTGCATTTGTTGTCATCATCCCAAAACTTGCATCTCATCAGTCATTAACTGATGACTACAAATTGACCTTAGGAGTGAGTGCCAGCATGCATCGTTGTTTGCCCTGTTAGTGTCAGTGTCGTCCCCCATGATGAACTGACAACCTGTGAACTGGCAACTTCCGTGAATAATATCCGCTTTGCATTGTTCGTGTGGAAATGTTTTTTTCCTTCACTATTAAACATTTCTGTGAGTTCTACTGTTGCTTTTCTTCAATTTGAATTCACTTCAGAGTAAATTTGGGAGACACTGCAGATCTTCATAATTAAGCATTAAAAAAGCCAATAATTATTTATGAACCCACAGTAAATGTTGCAATATAGAAGTTGTCAGCTAGAGGTAACAATGTGGAAATGTATAATTCTACTCTACTATTCCACCATTTTGTGACATGACCACCCACTACAAATCTGATTGTCTTACATTATAATTTCAAAACAATTGCCAAAGTCATATTTTTTTGTAGTCTGACCATATAAACCTTTTCTAAGAACTACATTATGAAAATGATGCGCATTATCCCTATCATCAACTAGCTCCATGTTGGCTGCAGGAAACAGAGATTCTCGGAAATATCTCAGTTCTTAAATTGACACTGGTAAAGAAGTGGTACTCTCAAGATTAGCCCGAGCATTTAGGATTTGCTATTAGTCATTTACTCTCACCATGTTTATTTCCACCTTTCTGTCTAAGTCATGTCCTGTTTGATATCATCCACAGTTTGTGAAATCTATTCCCTTTTATTTGTTCCCTAGAAATAGTTATTTTGTTTGCAAATATAACATTAAAATGAAGCCTTTGATACACTTTAATCATTGAACAACCCAGGGTTTTTATTTTAAATGTGTGCTTCGGGAAAATATATTTCAGCACTAGATTTATTACAGATAATGTTGACACTGTTTTGTTGTTGTTTTCTTTATATAAAGTTCTTATACCAAATGAAATGGTAATTTTTCACAGCCTTGAATTAGATTAAATGGGCATAGAAAATGAATGGATAGGTGTGATATACTTTTGAAGTACTGTATAAAAGTAGTGTCACCTGCTGCACAGCAAAACACTGCTTATGTACTGATGAAATGGGTAATTGTGTATCAATTCCTGCGACTTTGGAATGACACAATAAGTACTTTTAAAAATTAACCTGAGATATTTATTGTTGCTTAAACTTGAAGTAGGACTTACACTTAATTAACACTGATGTTTTTCCCCCTTCTTGTTTTGACAGGTCAATGGAACAGAAGCAGACTATGAGTATGAGGAAATCACACTTGAGCGGGTAAAAAACATGAAACATGCACACCTTCCGACTATCTTTTCGACTATTTATTCACAACAGATTAAATTTGATTCTTGAAGTTCATATTTGAAGTGTACAATGATTGAGACTTTAAATTTTATTTAAACTGTTGTACGGTCTTGATTGTTGCTCTGTAGTAAAGCCAGGGCTTAATTTGTGCCGGATCAAGCCGGATCGCAATCCGGCACCTCCGCGGTTGGATCCGGAACCTATATTATTGGGTCGGGGGGGGGGGGGGGGGGGGGGGGGGGGGGGGGGGGGGGGGGGGGGGGGGGGGGGGGGGGGGGGGGGGGGGG
>JBBBVT010000015.1:9609192-9626181 GCA_037177035.1 Craterocephalus eyresii
TCTGTGTCCAAGATGGCGAACGTGATGCGCATGCGCAGTCCACACACATACAGATCTTGCAGAAATACGGATCTGGTCGCCACATCAGGTATTTAATTTTTCCCATAAGTTTAAACCTAAATTACAATGTGCTTTAACCACTTAATGGAAAATACATTGCAAGTTATAAACATGAGGATAAATTAGAAACAGAAATACTTCATTTTTACTTAATTTGACTTAATTTATTCTTCTCTTTGTGTTACAAATGCATTACTCAGCTTTTCATGCGTTACTATGTTGGTCTCAACTTGTTTATTTCCAGTTAATTATACACGACCAGTCATCGTGCTTGGACCAATGAAAGATCGTATCAATGATGACCTCATCTCTGAGTTCCCAGATAAGTTTGGCTCCTGTGTCCCACGTGAGTTTACTAATTTCATAAGCCCTAGCAGTAACTAGTAATTGCCAGTGTATCTGTCCAAAAAGCAAGCTAAAAACTTTGACCTCGAAACATGATGTGAAAATTATAAAATCAGTTGTTTGATGCTGACAAATAAAATATATGGTTTATGGGGTATATTCTTAAAATCAACTGCACTTTTAAAAAAAATGAGATTATGATTCTGTTTTTCTATGCTCAAATATTGTGCTGCTCTCCTTCAAAACCTTTAAGTTGTCTTTTTTGAAAGATTAAAGTAAACCACCTCCAACTGAAATAAAAGGGTATGTTCTTGTTTAAGTTATTTATTTACCCCATAATGGCTTGTTGGATCAATTAGAATTATGTTACCTCAGTATAAAACAGCATTGAACTTACTTTTTTTAAATTTGAGCAAACATTTTTTTAGGATGACTAGAAACACAGAGTATGAACTGATATTTTTTCTCACTCTTTTGAGAAACCTGAAGTCTCAGAAAATGTAAGTTTGGAGAATATGAGCTAAAGTAAATTTCCAAATCTGGTATCAGACTGAATAAATTTAGTAGATCTTCATTTCTTTAAAAAGCCTATTTTTCACCACATGTCTGCCAAAAAAGTTAGATATGAAGGACCATTGTCTGTACTTCATCCTGTACTATATTTTCACTGTTTATTTATTTATTAACATTGCAAGGAAAATAGTCTTTATGGTAAATTGATGTTAAATGCCCATGAGGACATTCTGTTAATTGGAATCTACATAAACTCGTTGATCCTCAGACACGACACGGCCACGACGAGACTATGAGGTAGATGGCAGAGATTACCACTTCATGTCATCCAGAGAGCTCATGGAGAGAGAGATCCAGGAACACAAGTTCATTGAGGCAGGACAGTATAACAACCATCTGTATGGAACCAGCATACAGTCTGTCAAAGAGGTTGCAGAGAAGGTGAGATGACAGATGAACAGAGAAGAGAGGACAGCCACCGTAAAGCTATTCCGTGAATGATTGCCTCCATGTGTGTCTTGCAGGGTAAACACTGCATACTAGACGTATCAGGGAATGCCATCAAACGGCTGCAGATGGCAGGTCTCCATCCCATTGCTATCCTGATTAGACCGCGAAATGTTGACAACATCCTGTAAGTGACAGAGACATTAACCCCACCACCAAATAAGAACAATACCCAGTATTTAAACTAAATTGTAAATGTGTGAAAACTTTTCCAAGCCATCCACCTTTAGCTGATACAAATGTAGCATCTACACGGGCTAACAACCTCCACCAGTTAGTGATGCCTTCTTGTTAAATATTTGTAAATACTGAAAGAAAAGATGCTGCAGACAGAACAAGATATAACAATAGTCAAGATAATACTGTCCTTTAATGGCTTGAAAAAGTTCACTTTGATTGATCTGGGGCTGAAAATATTGCAAATCTGTAGAGCCTCTTTAATGCTGCCGCATTGTAATGAAAGCTAAATTATGAGCAGTGTTGCCACTACTGAACATCACAGTGCAACTGTGACATTATTTGGAGCATTTAGGAATGCAAAAAACATTTTGAACTCTGTAATGTTTGTGTTTATGTCATTTATCTTAAGTTCTGCCTCCTTTTGCCACAGAGAAATGAACAAACGTTTGACTGAGGAACAAGCGAGAAAGACGTTTGACAGAGCTGTCAGACTGGAGCAGGAGTTCACGGAGTACTTCACTGGTTAGTCAAGCACGCATATGAGCTTATATTCATGACCTTGTGATGCTTTCAATAGTGAAATTTAAGTCTATGGTCAACCATTACCTCTATACTGTAAAAGAAACAGAAACAAAAACAAAACAAGTCCCAAAGCAGCTCAACTCAAACACGAGTCAGTCCACTGTAAAAGTATGTAAACAGTAAAAATATCTCCAAACAGCAGCAGGGTCTGGTCTCCTCTGGAGCTTCAAAGTTTCATCCCACAATTAGTGATGAAGTCATGTAAAATGAGCTGGATAGAGCAGTGAGGAATTAAAACGTATACAGAGAAATATTTCATGTTGTCAAGGCTTCACAAGTGCTGGTGTTGCACGAGTATGACGCCGCCTAGACATTTTGTAGAAACCCTGCATGCGGGGTGCAGTCTGACTTTCAGTGCAAGTGCTTTTTTGAATGCGCTGGAGCATTCAGGACCATAGCGACCCATGCTGTACCCCTCAGTGGAAACAAGGCATTACTCATTCATATGTGGTGCAATGTCACAGATGTGGTAAGTGGAGCAAAAATCAGTTGTTTAAGATTTTAATTGTACAGATTACCAAATATATTCAAATATATTGCCCTGTTCGGTACATGAATTTGCTACATGTAATGAACCTTTCACCAGAAAGGTCTTTATTGCATTTTAATATTTTTATTTGTTTTGCTCCTTAGCTGTTAAGTTCTTTGCTGAATCCATCAACTAATTATTAACTGTGCAATCTAAATTGTTAACACATCTATAAGCTTGCTATTAATTCTCTGCATGTGTCTCTTGCAGCTGTAGTCCAGGGCTCCTCTCTAGAGGAAGTTTATTCGCAAGTGAAACAAATCATTGAGGAGCAGTCCGGTCCTTACATCTGGGTGCCCACCAAGGAGCGACTCTGAACACACACGATCTGCTCATGCAAATGTCATTCTCTCAACACTTCCCCCTTGTCTAATTTTCTATTATCAGCCTGCTTCCTCTCTCTTACATTGCTACACACATGGGTATTTACACAAGCGCATGAAGTCGGCATGGCTGGGACTATCTGGGACTGCTCTTTTCTGAAGTGGGAGGAGCTCATGCCTATCCAACAGCCTATTGGTGGATCTTCCTACAGCTCAGTTCCTTAATGTTTAAGGAGGTGGTTAAAATCAAGGCGTCATGTACCATTATTTGATTTATTTCATTACTGTTCTTATTGTAGCTGTTGTTTTCATATTAAGGAAGGGTAATGCATTCATGTATGGGTTTGTAATGATAATATTGTCACCAAAAGGCAGACATTTGCACGCTGTAGCTTTAAGAGCATGTTTTTGGGACAAAATCTTGATCTAATTCCCTGTCTGTCTGACCATCTGTTTTTTTCTCACAGCATCACCTCTGTTTAGAGTTTCACTCTCTTATTTCTTTATTTTGTCATATATCATCCCTCCCTCTCCTTTTTTCCTCTTTTGACTGTCCACAGCCTTTAGATATGCGACGAAAATGACTATTGTAATTATAATGTTCCCCAGCGTTTTAGAATGGTGGGCCAAAGTATAGCAGCGACTGTGTAAAGATTTAACTTGAAAAATAATAAGAATCTGTTTAGGATTTTTGAGCAGGACTGTTCAGCTGTTGAACGTTAGTTTAAAACTAAACTAGATTACTTTCCAGTTAAGTATAGTGTGGAGAAATTTTGTTTATTTAGGGTCAAAAACAAACCTCACGGTGGTTCAGACTGGAGTTCTGGGCCTGAATTTTTCATATTTCTTATGGGTCAAAATAGTAAACGGTTTTCACTGAAGGTGTGGATCTGGACAGATTGATCAGATGGTAGAGCCAGGTGTAAAAGAAAAAAATAAGTAGCTTTTAAACCCATCTTCTGGTATCAGCTGATCTAAAAAAAACTGTATACATTCAACATACACAGTTAGATATTTTAGAATTACTGTAATCCATTCATAACATCACTGTGGTCACAGTTGTTGCACGAGTGCAAATATTTGCAGCTTGTAATGCTGTCTTTGTAACATCAGTGCCTGATGAAAATCTTCCATATTGTTAGCTAAATAGCCTTAACAATTCCATCCGCACTTGCAACATAATTTCTTCTACCTGGCTAAAAAATGATTTACTTTCCACTTTGTGTCAAAGATGGTGACTATTAACTCCAATATGTGTCCAATGATCCAAACTGAACTTTTTAACATTCTGAGTGCAATATCCAGATGCTCACTGTGCTGCACGTAGCTATGCGTGTTTGAGTGAACATATGTACATAAAATGACAAAAACTATAGAAGATTATATGAGACACAGTTCTTATTCCCAGTAACTGCTCCAACACATCCGCCCTGCAGTCTGACAGGAGGGGATCCTGCAAAACTAGTATAAAAACCATGCGTCTAAAATAAATGTTTGTACCTGTTGTGGCAGCTCAGAGGTAAACATGTTCTACAAGGATATTTAATGTTTATTTCATTCATCATGTGGCAAATGTTATCTTTACAGAAAATAACAATATGATGTTGAACATTTTTTAATTTGATTTTGTGATTTTTTTTATTTTTTTTTGGTGATGGAAAGAAGTTATCACTTGATTGATTACAAGTACTGTTAGAGCAGAAATAGCAAATTAGACACGAGTTAAGTCCACTTCTGCTCTGCCATTGTAACTGAAAACAACAATCCACAATTAACACAGAATCCTAGTCTTCAGTAAAAACTAATAAAAGCTCACGATAAGCAGAAAATATGGATGGATCAATACACAACAGCTTAACCAAAATGAAAGCTATATGTGTGATCAGACAGGATCAGTCTTGCTGTTTGCTTAATGACTATGAAAAGTAATGAACATAGTGTATAATCTGTCAAATATCAAATGGGATTATATGAATAAAAAGTTTTCTTGAATCAAAATCAAAGAAAACATTTAAATTCTAAATTAATGTGATACAAGGCTTTTGTTTTTGGGAAGATATACAATCATTTTTTTTACTGAAGTCCAAAATCAGAGTAAAACATGATAAATATAAGCCCAGTTTCTCTAAGCAAACCCTGTTATGTTTGAAGTCTTAATAAAGGCTTAGCTGCCTTTGTGTCCTCTTCCCCCTCTTTATCTCACACCTTCATCTGTGTCCCCCTTTCCACATTCACAGTGTGATTAGTTGGAACTCTACAGTGTTTGAACAATGTATCATCTCCCTCATCATGATCATAGTCAACAACATCTCTGTTACAACTTTTCATTTCAATGTAGTTGCATTGATGAGGGCTAGTTTCCTAAAAGCACCTGATGACAAAAACAGATACCATCTTGGTGTTTCAGGCTTTTAAACATGTTTTGACACGCACACTATCACAAACACATTTATTCAGTGATCACAAAAAAGATCAGCAAGCAATTTTTAATTATGGTATTTCCATGCATCTCATCTGCTAAATGTCTAATATTTAAAGACATCAGGTGTACACTATGGATGATAGTTTCTGTCCTAACTGAAACATCCACTGCATGGCTCTTGTGGCAGAAGGGTTGTGTTTTTTTTCATGCTGCGCTTCAAAGTTTGAACCTCAACTCACAAACTAGTCCCAATGTGTGTCCTCAGTGCACTACATCACTGCTTGGTACAATTATATTGAAGGTTTTTTTTTAAACTGACATTTCCAACTAAAGTTTTTATCTTCACGTGTTGTCTTGATCCTACTAAACGTTGACATCCACGGGAACCCCATGCATAAAGCATTTCAACTTGTTTGACCCAAAGAGTAACACACCGAATGCTGAATCATGAATCAGACTAACCTGAGTTGTGATGATAGTTACATTTGAGATGCTTTCAGTGATGCAACCCCTGTTTGGACCTTGTCAGCCACCCACTCCCCGTCTCTGCCCTCAACCCCACGGTAACTCCTCTAAGCTGACTGGAGGACCAGAGACATACAGACAGACTGATCTGACAGCAGAGTCGCTCTTAGAGACGCCAATAATAATTTGTTTTGAAAGCTTAAATGTTTTCCAGCAGAATGTTGAGCTAAATCAAATTCTATTCCTGCGTGATCCTAGAATGATTAGACTAGATGTTTGGAATCAACCAGCTGACTGAAGCAGACTTTCTGTATGACTCTGGATGTGTGTTTTAGCCAGGGGACCATGCCACTGTATGTTAGAGTAAAAGCACTGATGCGAAGAATATATTACAAAGATGGATCTATATCTAGCATATTATTATATTTATCCCTGCTCTAACTGCCTATTTTGGTACGAAAATAAATAAATGAATTAAAGTCTATTGAGATTTACTGAATTCCCTTGACCAATGACTACAGATAATTCTTTCTTTCTCTCTCTTCTTTTTGCTTTGTGGAATGTGTATGGATATGAATATTCTACAATATCTGTAAATATATATATTCCTTAAATTTCACATCTTTTGTGGGTTTATAGTGGTCTCTGTTGATTAATATTTGATGTGATTATTTTGCTTACTTGCTTTGACTTAAAAGCAACAGAAACTCAAAACATCACATAAAAACAATTCAGACATATTAATTACAGAAAATAGCTCTTTGTTTTCAATGTTAAGTGTTTTCATCTAATTTTTTTTGTAAGTCAATGCTTATAAAACACAGAGAAGTTAGCTTCAGACAATGTTGAATTCTCGTTTGACATCAGCAAAGCATTTTCATCCAGCTGCTTATTATTTTCATTTGTTTAGACCAATGAAAAGTCAGAAGTGACTAGTGTGTGTAAATTTGACAATGACAATGAAAATATAAATACAAATTTAACATATTTTTTAAGCACAATTTTATTTTTTGTTCATCAAATGTAGTGTCATTATGGATTAATGATAGTAATAATTAATCTTACCAAATACAAAAATCTTTGAGCATCACCCTGCTCTTTGATATGGAAGTAAGGAAAACCACCAAAATGTTATATCAATTGAATAAATCAGTCAAATTAATCTATCAGTCTTGGGAAGCTTACTGTATCATGAGTTCTTGCTTCAATTGACTTTTCATGATACATAAGAAAAAACGCAAACAGCGACTAGTGAGATATATGAATACTTGTTAACTAGACTAAAAACTGGCTACAAATAAGATATGAATAGGCTATTAAAAGGACCAGACAAAACAAACATGAAAACGAAGGTAAGCAATGCAAGCATCAACATTCATGAGGCAAAAGATGAAAAAGCATCTTGAGTTTTATTATGTGGTTTCATGAAGGGATTTGACATGTTGAGTGGACTTTCAAGTGTATGGGGTTAATCCTTCGGACCAAGGCATGACAGAGTAATAAAAGTCATGTTATAAGTAGGGAGCTTGCCGGGAAATGGTTTTATAGATCTGCCCAGAGTCTGATCTAGATAAAGCATGGTAAGTTCCATTGTGATCTAATACAATTTGACAGTTTTATATTAATTTTTGATAACATGGGATGATATAGAAGTTCACCATGTCACCATGGTCACGTGCTGTGCCATACACCAACTGTTTTCAATGGATATTATCATCAGCTAATTCTCTGCCCCCGAAAGGCAATAAAATGGAAGAAAATTAGTATTTCAGAATAAAAATTAAATTAATTTCAACAAAGATGGTACAAAGGCCAAAATAAGGACAAAGGTAAACTATCTGAGCAAAACAATAATTGGTAGATGGATTTAACTATGCAAATATGCATAAGCCTCGTGTTGGAAAATTACTGCATGGTCAGTTATTTTTCAGCTGCCAAAGTTGTTTACTCCCAACTGATAGTTTCTCATTTTTTAAACAACTATGTTGAAAGACACGTCCCATTGTCATGGAAAAGATGTCCGTCTGTTGAAGAAGGGTCAAATCATTGGCATGCATCAATCAGAGAAAATGTTGACAGAAATTGCTAAAATTTGGGAAAAGATATGTGAAGGATAGTCGAGAACCATTGTCTTCAGAAATTAATATGTTTGTAAAAACATCCTGAATAATTGTAATCACTTCAATATTTTGTGAAATCGAGTCAAA
Organism: Craterocephalus eyresii; assembly: GCA_037177035.1. Classification (NCBI taxonomy): domain Eukaryota; kingdom Metazoa; phylum Chordata; class Actinopteri; order Atheriniformes; family Atherinidae; genus Craterocephalus; species Craterocephalus eyresii. The sequence continues at coordinate 9,617,326 of JBBBVT010000015.1, forward strand.
GAAAAATAATACTCAGGGCTATGTTTAATAGTGAAAGTAAGAGCAGTTTCACATGCACAATACAAAGGGAACTCAAAAGATTGGAACAGAACAGCAGAGTAGCCATAAAAAAAACACTAATCAGGGAGGTTAACTGGAGAAAAAGGCTTAAATTTTCAGATATTATTACTATTATGAAAATAATACCACAACGGATGCTGCCATATTCAAAGCTAAAGGCGATCCAATGAAATATTAGTGTGTGTCATTTTTGGGGGTCCTGGCAGTGTATACTGTATTTGCAGTCACATAAAGTATAAAACCGGAGGGAAGAAATTGTGAGCATTGAATATTTTTCTTCCATCTTTTGCATATAGATGAAAGCATCTCTGCATTGAACAGATATTTCCACTGATACTATAAACCTTTGTCATCATGCCAGGTCCAAGGTTAATGTTTTTCCATTCCTTTAGTTCATCAGGTTCTTATGTTCTACAAGCCCATAATGAGATCAACATTCTGCTGTAAACCACTTCCAGAATAGAGAGTATGACTTGGAATGCTATAAAATAAAACTGGTTGACTCAGGATGTGAGTAGAAGAAACCACCTATTTGACAAAAATGTGCTCTCTAAATAGTTTTACAAATGTCTTTTATAGTTATATTACCCAGACGCCATGCAATACTTGTTGTACGTGACCAAAAATGTAAGCTCAGCTCACACAACTTCCAAGCAGCTGATGTGTTAAGCTGTGTTAGGAAAAAAAAAAGGAATAATAAAGCCATACACTAACAACATAATAAAAAAAGAAAGGAACACGGGTTGGAAATTTAGAGAAGAATATGAGGTCTGATCAGCTGACATTGCAAATTAAAAATATCACTGCATTGACACGTCAGCACAACTATCATTTCTGTAACATCCTCACCCTGCGATATGCGTGTCATGTGAATATAGCAGCATTTTCTAACGCACTCGGCTGTTAATCATACACTTTCTTAATTAACAGATGGTCTGAAAATTCACAAGACCCAGATGTCAAAGCTGCTATATTTTCCATTTTTACATATGAAAAAGATATCTGCAAATGACAGACAATGAACCGTAATCATCCTCTGATGTGGGCAAATCCTGAAATGAACGAATAGAGGGAATTCTGACATGAATTTGTGGTTTAAGCATGATATTTTTAAAATAAATGTATCAAAACTGTAGATTCCTCTGTGCTAAAACAAGTGTTGAACAAATTTGATTCATGTTATGGCAGCTATAGCTGTTGCAGTCTTTTATTGTCTTTTCAGCAGCGCAGTGTGGAATGCCCCATGTTGAAATCTGAACTCGAACGTGGCCCAACAATCAGAGCAATTACTTTTTTATGATCAGTGTTTCCTGTGTTTCACCTAAAGTTGCAGAAATATTTTATCACTACCATTTTATCGTCAGATCTAGTTATCCGGTCTTTCACCAGATGACTTTTAGATGCAAAATTAATTTTGGACAAACTGACCATTGTTTAACCATTTCTTTGGTTAATCAAGTAATCATCAACTAATCACCAGGTAACTGGGATGTGAAATGAGTTCCCTGAAGTGTGTGCAAAGGTTCATAAAACAGAGTTCTGGTTAAAGTTCCTTTTTTTGTTTTTGGACACTCTTTTTGTATCTAAAAAATAATTATAGGAGCAGGTATAAAATCCTTTAAATGTTGTACATTATTTTACCACTTCTATCTTAACGTATCATGACTTTGTGACAATGCAGAGATAATATTTGCTCATGAAGTTGTATTTAACATAGTCATAAAATACTTTAAACATGCAAACAAGAACATGAATTCTAGTGGGTGAAGAACTGCTGAAACTTTACTGGAAACAACAGATTCCAGTTGATCTAATGATGAAATACAGCAGTATCATATTGTATGAACCAAAGTAATCATTTAAAGTCTTTTTATAAATCAAGTTTAGCAGATATTTATGTTGCATGTTTTTAGTAGGTTCTCAAATGTAGAATTTTAATATTTGATCACAAAGCTGAAGGACATAAAATCCCTGATCAACAACATTCTGTTTGCATCTGTGTTGCTTTCTAACGTTGGACAGGACAGGGTAAATAGAGCCTAGATTTCTGCCTCTGATGCTCACACCCACACACAAAAGCCCACTTCGCAGTCAGAGATGTGGTTTAAAAGTTTTAAAGGAAAGCAAGGTCCCTACATAGTTTTTTGCAGCTACCAGAATAGTGAATGAGTCACCAACAGACACCGTGTTGGCCTGAGTCCTTCTTTCCTACAGCGCATCAGTGGAAAAGCACCACACAGGCCAAGGAGAGGAGAGGAAAGCAGAGGTGGAGTCCAGACTGAAAAAGGCTTCTCTGTCCACACTTTGGCCTGTAGCCAGGTGGCAGCAGCAGAGACGTGTCACACCAGGTATGCAGGCGGGAACACTGAGCCTCAAAACACTCTTTAATCACATTAAGTTGGTGACTGAGTTGTAAATCAGTAAATCACAGGCTCATCTGGGTATTACAAGAGGACTTTAAGCCGGATCTTAGAGATAGAAGAAGAACTTTGACACGAGAGTCATCATATAAGGTAGAGGAGAGACACAGAGAGGCTATTTTATCTAGTAGCGTGTGGGAACGTGACGGAGACCATGGCCATATGGAGAACAGTGGGAACTTTGCTGCTATTGACCCATACTGGTAAGAAGGACTCCTTTTTTAACTTAACTGCAATAACGCATGCAAATTGTCCCAGCCCTTTTGTGATATATATTTAGTTTTTCATATACAGTGTATGTTTGGATGTTATCCTGACCTATTTCATCCAACAGTTCCACATTCCCCAAATGTTTCTTTAAACTACGTTATTACCTCTGTAGGGTTTCTCCGTTAAGAAAAACACAGTGCAGACCACTGCCATTATTTTTCATATCATGTTATTGGTTTCAATCATTCTTGGGAACTTTTTGCTGAGACAGAAAGCCCAAATTTGGATTATTTTCTTGAATCATTACTTTTCATTTTCATTCACAGTTAATTTCATTGTGTATCTCTACTCTTACAGTGTTTGGCCAAAGCAGCATCAGGTGGTGCACCATCTCAGATCCTGAGCAGCGGAAATGTCAGGCCATGTCCGAGGCGTTTGCTCGTGCCTCCATTCGACCCCTCCTCGCATGCACTCAGGATTCAACAGTTGAAGGCTGCATTCAGAAACTGCAGGTGCAATTCAGATAAAAATAACTTTAAGTCTGATCAAACACAACCACTCATTTGCATTATTTGGGATGACACTTACCAAAGTTACACACTTGCATAACAACTAACAGAAAATTGCCATAAAGTTGAAGCATTATCAGGGAACAAAAGCATGCTGGGTCATTTATGACTGAGTCGTTGGGAGAGATTTCTGATAGGATGTCCCAGTTACCTGAAGATAAAGTAACAGTACGACTTTATCTACTTGATGTTTGCACCATATATACTATCTGCAAAACAAAAGAGTCTGACATCAAATGTTCAATATAGTGACTTGCTATCTACAAAAGATCCCTCAGAGAGGGAATATCTAAATATTTGATGAATCTTTATTGAATCAGGCCTGGTAATGTTCATCTCTGTCACTAACCTCAGCAGCACTGGACATGTTTATTAGATCAGAGCGCTGTTTGTTCAGTTTTTTTAAATAACTGCATTTATGTCTAATTAAATGAATATCCTGTCAACATTAATGAAAGAATGTTTTCTTTAAAATGTTTAGTAAATTAGTGGTCTATGAAACTGTCTTTTTTTCCTATTAATCTCCAGAAAAAAGAAGCTGATGCTCTGTCCATGCTTTCAACTGACATCTACAATGCAGTGAAAACCGGCAACACCTTAAAGATGGCAGGAAGTGAATCAAACACTCCAGATGGCGGTAGGACTCGAAATGACTACCTGAAAAAGTTTGACAGGATGTGTTGTAGAGTGCTCTGCATTTATAACAGCAGTAATATATCATCACTGTTTCTTTTGTTTTCTTTTATGACTTTTTCTGTATGAAGAAGTGATAAAAATAGTCTGTTGGATCCAATTTTGCTCCTGTAGGACTGCGGCCCCCGTAGGACTGAATTGAATTGCTCTGGTCTAGACTAAAAAGCTAAGCTACCTGTCTGAAGGCTATCAAGTAGCTTAAACTGGTCATATAACAGAATGACCTCAAGTACAGCAGTGAAATGACTGAAAGGGAAAAGAGTCAAGGTGTTGGAGTGTCTCAGTCAAAGTCCAAACCTCAATCTGAAGGGAATGCAAAGGTCGAACAAGGAGACAGCCACATGGACAAATGTCTGAAAACCTCACTTTGTAAAGAAGGGAGGGACTTACTTGCAGTTTGAATGGTTAAGCATACACTTTTAACTTTATTTATTTCTCATTTAACTTTATAAATGAGTGGATATAATTTTGAAAACAAAATGTCAAACTAAATCTTTTCAACCGATTTTTTTTTCTTTTTATTTGCAGACTTATTCTATGGTTTCCATCTGCTAGCCCAATTGTTGAAGTAACAGCCTTATCACATCCAGAAGCTCTTTTCTTTTCTTTTCTTTTCTTTTCTTTTCTTTTCTTTTCTTTTCTTTTCTACTTTTACCAGCAAATTCTTGGTTTTGTCTCCTCTTACACTGAAAATAATCACTGTATTGCGTGGGTGAATATACGTCATATGGATTTGGACTCACAGACTTCACTTGACCTTGTAGATCATTGGTTCCCAACCTGGGGTCCTTGGACCCTTTGGGTGTCCCCCAAAGAAAATAGGGGCCCCGAGGCTTTGACTGTTTAGTGTTTAGTGCCAGTGTGATTTAATTTAGGGCAATGTCCACACAGAGTTGAAGTGAATTCACTTAAGTTATTTTGATGATTCATTGTCATTGAGCCAGCGTTTTGAACCATTTATTTACTGAAACATCCGGGAAATACCACTTTGCAGAGGAATTGCTCTTATTTGAAAAAAAAAAGACTAACTAGACCAATAACACCAAATATTGATAATTAGCTTAACATTGGTTTTATCAAAGGAAAAGAGTAAGCCAGGATAAACCATTTATGACAAAAAGTTACCTAATGAAAGAAACACAGGGCAGGCAGGGGTCCAAAACTATTTGTTAGTTTCTTGAAGGGGGTCTTCAGGGTTGGGAAACACTGTTCTAGATCTTTGTTCCATTATGATAAGAGTGGAGAACAACCATGATGACAGTGTTGTTCAAGTAAATGTTGTGTTTCTTTGCTGTTGTTTCCCCAGATGCTGCATCCTACTATGCTGTCGCAGTTGTGAAGAAAACAAACTCTGGCATCAATATCCACAACCTGGCAGGAAAGAGGAGCTGCCACACTGGGAAAGGTCGAAGTGCAGGCTGGAATATGCCTTTAGGATACCTCATAGACCAGGGCTACATGTCTGTGATGGGCTGCAACATCCCAAATGGTAGGAGAGACATGTTTCAGATTTCAGTATGTGCTTTATGAGAGTGAAACACAATACAGATAACTCCAACTACTCCAGAAGAAAACCAGGAAATATTGTTTCATATATAAGTATGAAACAAACAAAAAAAACAAATCAAGTTCAAAACAAAGTGTACAGTGGCACACAGACGCAAAAACGAAAGAAACAAAGTAAAAATAAAATAAAATAACAATTTTACAGTATCTTTGAATGCTGTGTCTTGCCTGAAAAGAGTGAAAAAATGACTAAAAGCATGAGAAAATAGAAAAGGGTGGTAAATTAGTATCAGAATAAGTGCAATTGAGAATTTTTTCAATTAATTTTCCCATTACAATAAAAAAAAAAGAGCTTACAATTCTGGTTACATCTGATGCTGCTAAATAAATTCCTTCAAGAATATCTTAAGAAAATTTACTGTATAAGTTCCTTACATGCACTTGATATACCAACATTATTACATGCCACCTCAGCATAAGCATATTATATTACATTAATGTGCTAATTAAAAGCACTGTGAAAATGTTTGTGTGTCTGTGTGTGTCTGTGATTAGGTGTGGCAAATTTCTTCAATGCCAGTTGTATCCCTGGAGCTAACCAGCCTGGTGATCCTGCATCTCTGTGTGAGCTGTGCAAAGGAGACGGTAGCGGACAACACAAGTGTGAGATGAGCAGTCAGGAGATGTACTTCAGCTATGAAGGAGCATTCAGGTGAGGCTGCATTATCCACCAAATACTTACACATTTACTCAGAGTTTATGTTTGTGTTCAGTGTGCCGTATGATATCACTGAAAATAACTGAATTGTATTAAAGTGATTGATAATTAAAGGTTTCTAGATCTAGACAGATGAAGTGATGCACAAATATAAATAAAAGAACCCTTTAATAATAGTTATTGTCTGAATTCATTTGTCTTATTTTAGTGAAACCTTTATAAATCTTTTAGTTAGTGTTCAGCAAGAGTTCTGTCATGGTTAGGAAGTATGTAGAGGTAATTATGTGTGCAGTCAGATCATTTCCTTAAGAAGATGTGTAAACTGCCACCCTGACAAAATGTCAGAGGGGAGATTTTTTAGGACACTAAATTGACAGACTAAGGGTGTATGGATATAAGAGTGCAAACAAAGTAATACAGTATATCTGCATGCATGTTATCAGTAATGTGACCAGGACTCAAGTCTCCATAAAGATAGTCAGTGACAGACAGAGCCTATTTATGGCAGAGGAGTTGTAAATGACTGAAAAACACACTTTTGCTGGTGGGAAATGCTGCCAGTTTTAAAATCTCAACAGTTTTTTTGTTTGTTATTTTTCTGAAGATGTTTGGCTGAAGATGCAGGACAGGTGGCTTTCATCAAACATACCACTGTTGAGGAGAACACAGATGGTAATGTCTTTAAGAATCACTTCTATTTATTTGGCCTTATTCAGTTAGGAGATTCCCCGTCATTAATCATTAGTGCTAATTAATTAGTTTCTTCTTCCCTAGGTCGCGGTCCAGAGTGGGCTGCAGCACTAAAGTCATCAGACTATGAGTTGCTGTGCCGTGACGGCACCAGAGCTCATGTCACTGAGTGGAAAAGATGTCATCTAGTTCGCATCCCATTTCGTGGCATTGTGGTTGGCAGTGACATCAATCCTTCGGTGGTGTTTAATATGTTAAACGAGGGTCTGGTACGTTGAAAAAAGACATGCTGAGTAGCAACACTCAGTCACTGGGATCAAATTGGGCTTTATGGGTACATTCATGCACACTGGGAATATTAGAAATTAATATATCAACTTTCATCTGAGTCTAAAAGTGTCTTGAAAAAATATTATCTCTAAAAAACGTAAAGCCATGTTGAACAAATAGGGTTAGATTACGACAGATTTTGATCAAAAGAGGCATATTAAAGGGTTAGGTCCAAGGGAAGGGTTCAAATGTGGGGTCTGGGCTGGAACCACTTTTTTCATCAGCATTTAGAACATTTTTTCTCTGTTTTACAGCCCAATTTTCACTTTTGCGCAGTGAATAAACAATAGATTTTTTTTCATGTTCAAGTTAAGCATAAAAACCTTTGGGGTTGAGTGGCAATACAATGCAACAGGCTTCGCTCAAGCCTGCAGCGGGGGATTTTAGATGATACATTTGAACACTAAGCACCATTACATTTATTGAAATGACAGATTCTCCCTGGGAAATTATAGTTGTGATTCGTATTGTATTGCATTATTGATTTCCAGGCAAAATCAAATTTCAACATGTTCTCATCTGCGGATTATGGAGGAGGAACTGTTCTCTTCTCTGAGTCAACTGTGATGTTTTTGGATGTCGAGTCAGAAGACCCAAGGAAGTGGATGGGTGACATTTATTATAATACTATGAAAGCCATGGACTGTAAACCTACAGGTGAGGCACATTTGCAAAGCTCTGACCAAAAAACTAAAGTTAAAATTTTATTTGCAGCTTAGCAATAAAATCAGACGTCTTTCACATTTTAGGTGAAATGATGTGACCAACTTCCTTTGTACCCATCTGTCTAAATTGATAACAGATATCCCTCAAGTCCTGCGTTGGTGTGTGTTGTCAACCGGTGAACAGCAGAAATGTGCTGATATGGGAGCGGCCTTCGAAAATAAGGGTCTGACTCCAGCTATCCGCTGTGTGTACGGGGACTCTGTGACGGAATGTATGGAGAGAATCAAGGTAACAGATGTTAAGCTGCCGATCTGTTGCTTTAAGTTGAATAAAAATACGTGAAAACACAAAAAAATTAACCAAACTGTTTTCATTGCAATTCTGCATTTTGATCTTTGTTTTCTCTAGAATCATGAGGCAGATGCCATCAACCTAGGTGGAGGTTACATCTACACAGCAGGCAAAAACTACGGTCTAGTCCCTGCTGCTGCTGAGAGTTACACAGGTACCATTCATGTTCACTTAGACATGCTCACTTATTCTTATTTCTTTAGATGTGCAAACATACTAAGAGACAATCAGCCCACATATATGATTTTTAAAATTATTTTTCTATCTAGATGATCGTGACGGCTCCATGTACTATGCAGTGGCAGTGGTGAAAAAGAGTAGCACTGACATCCGTAACCTTGACGACTTGCGTGGCAGAAGCTCCTGTCACACTGGATATGCTCGCACAGCTGGCTGGAATATTCCTGTCTCAACACTGATGGAAAGACACCTGATCCGCCCACAGCACTGTCAGATACCACAAGGTTGGTATGAGTGTGTGGTTTTCAGCTTTTCTATGGATTCCATGAAAATGTTAGTCTTTTTAGAATAAATTACTGAGTTTAAATAATCTGCAAAACTGCAAAAGTACCGTACCGTACCGTCCTCTTCCGCTTATCCGGGGTCGGGTCGCGGGGGCAGCAGCCTAAGCAGGGAAGCCCAG
>JBBBVT010000015.1:9649130-9659280 GCA_037177035.1 Craterocephalus eyresii
CATTACTAAAAGGCTACATCAAATAATATTAAAATCCATTTTAAAAACTAATTGCACAAGCAGTGTTAAATCCAATGTCTTATTTTTGGAGAGGGTGATGTAGGTCGGGTTGTTCAGCAGTTTAACATCTCAGGAAAGGAACCTGAACATCCTAGTGGGGTGTTAGTCCAAACATCTGCTACCTTGGATGAGTTCAAGGAGGTTGGTGTGCAGGATGAGCAGGGTCTTAAAAAACCTTTAAGGCCCTGCTCCCACATCTGGTCAGGTAGATTTTCTCAAGTGTAAGCAGCTGTGTGACCATATTGTTCTTCACTGTCCTAAAGACCCACTGCAAGGTCCTCTGATATTGTACACTTCATAGTAGTTGACATAACATGCTGTGGTGCCAATGAAGCTTAAACCCACTGATAATACATTTTACACTGAAATATTGTGCCTGTGCCGCTGTGGTGATTCTCTGTGAGAGAAGCTCTGCAGAAGCTGCACTTTTTTCATTGTTACAATCAAGTTTTGATCATTTCAGTTGTAGTTTATTGGCTATTGTATTAAAAACTGGATCTATAAGAAACTAACAACCTATTCTGCTGTTGTCTGTCGGCTGATAATGCATTCTTGTTAGGTTTTCTGAGCCAAAAGTTTAACCAGTAACTTTTCTTCATTTCAACTTTCTTCATCCATAAGTTTTGGTTTAAAACTTCTCTTACACATAATAATCAGAGATGAGAATGTGCAAACTGGTTTGTTTTTGCTGTAGTTCTTCACACAAGCACAGCACAGACTTTATGCCTGTCAAACGCTCTCTCGACATAGAGTCAGGGCAGAATCAGCAGAAATAGGTTGTAGAATTTGTTTCGTGTTTTTACAACATATGAGAATAGCAGAATATATAAGTCCTGCATATGTCTGAGCCTTTCCTCAATAAAAGAGATTATGTAGATTCAACATATAGGTCAGCAATACTTATTATAATTAAAATGTATTATTGAGCTGTGACAAAATATCATCCAAAGTATTTGTCTAAATTGCAAGATTTACATGAATGTGGTTCACTTACTTTTCACAACACAAAATATCTTTATTTAAATATTTTCATTACTTAATACTTAATGGGATCATACCACTGCTGTTCACTTCCCGTTGCTGTGAACGACCATAATAAGATGAAAGAACATACATTTTAAAAGGACCCGAGTGCAAACAATACACTGTGGAGAATTCATCTTAGACATAAAATACAACTGTCTTGTGAATGCAGCTACACGGCACATATCTCTTGCTTGGCTTTGTCAAAAATACCGTAAATTTGCATAATCTCAGCAGAAAATAATACAGACCCTCTCACCTGACTCTGATCATTGTCACTGGTTGTGATCTTTTGATTCCTTCTTGTGTAAAGTATGATAAGTATAATATTGTGTGGAAAACTGATCACTTTTGTAGTGCGCCCTTTTCTAAAAAAAAGCCTCTTCAAAAAGCAGCTGCAGCCTGTGGCCTTGATAAGAAACAGCATGCAGAGAGCAGAGATCAAAGGTTGTGTGGGTGAACACTGGCACAGCTTAACTACTGTGGCACCCACTCATGACCTTCACAAGGAACATCAGCAGGTCCACAGCTGTTGTACTCTCTCTAAAGGTCAACGGTATGGTTTTGTGCTTTGAGCTCTTTCGTGTTTGTGTTGCCATACATCTTGCCTCTAGGTTTGATTGATTGGGGGACGTCTTAATTTAAAATTCAAGCTGTCTCTCATGGAATTCATGCTGACAAGAACATACATAAAAAAGTGTTCAGGTATTTTTTGCCAAACAATCTAATCAGCATTTCACTTCCTTCCAGCACATCCAAATGACTGATGAGGTGAATCAGGCTTGAATATTCATTAACCTAAGGTCTGACTAAATATTCAGACACAGAATTTGAGAGCAGCTAAGAGGTGACAGTTTTTTCCAGTTCTCAAGTGAAGGCTATTTTTCTGGCTCAAGAGCTTTGCAGCTGTGAGGTCTCTGGGTCAGATCCAGCCCTCACTCTTCTTTTCTCAATTTACTCAGATTTTCCTTTTAAGGCAGAATATTTTCAGAAAAAAAAAATTAAAATAGCCCTTTCCTTGACAACTCAAGGACAAAAATGTGAGTGAAGTCTCAGTGGAAAAGTTGCAGGTGCTACTTTTTCTGTCATATTTCTATACTTATGCAGAGTAGCAAGTGAGATGACGATATATCGCTAGGCCACTGTTAGCAGCTTGACGTGTTGGAAAAGTCAGAACGAGAATTGTAATATCTCCAAAGTACATTTTAACGTGGGTTCTAACTGGACTTTGTGTAGAGGGAAGCAGAAATATAAACCCTGTACTTGAACACTGTAAAATATGTACGAAAAGTGTACATACTGGCAGTATGTTTAATGGAATTTGTCATAATACATGATTTAGAATGAAAATCAAGAAAATTATGCAAAAGTTGTTGATTTTGTGAAGGTTTTTCCGAGTGGATCTTCGCAATTAAAAGCCCAGGCGATCATCCGGATGACCTGCTCAAATACGATAGCTTGTTCAATGGGAACACCCCTTTTCTACACACAGGTGGAATAAACAGATCAGAGTGGGTTTGCAGGTAAATTAAGAAAATGTTTCGACTTCATAAATAATACTGGTGTGAGACCATTATTTAGGTTCAGAGGATAACCATGCACTGAAGGGGAATTTCGCTTTTTTTTTAACCTGGGGTCTGTTTTCATCTTTCCTGTCATACATGTGAGTGATGGAAAAAGGAAATTTCAAGATAGCTCTAGGAATTAGCTGGGCAGGCAGCTACTGCAGCAGCCCAGCTAATGATAAGTATAGGGCAACTGGCCCAGCGTTTAAGTTCGCCCTAAAAAAAACATGCTTTTTTCCACACAGAAGTACTTAGATAGTCTCAACGATTGTCCGACAACGTACTAGAGAGGAGAAATGAATGATAGTATGTGTATTAACTGCCGATGCTATGTTCTGGTGTATGTGTCCAAATCTCACGAGTCATTTCGAAATCGCGGGATATCTCAAGTCTAAACACCATTGGGAATCTCCCACATAAACATAGCAAGATGAAAGCCAGCTGGGGGTCCCGTTTTATTGAAAGCTGCTCCGGTGTTGACTCTCGTTTTATTGCTGCGGTGGTCAGACTCCAGTTTGACTCTTTTCGTAACACTAGACAAAGTGTTTGAGAGGCACCTGGGGCCATTGGTCTATTAATATCCATTTATAGGAAGCTGAGGTGGATAGAGATCGGCTCATCCTGCACATCAGGCGATTGTATGACAATGTTGGGGAAAGAAAATAATAGTAATTAGAATTTCAACTTATGCAATGCACCTTTAATGTAATTGATTGTTTTTTGGGACCTGTGAAGATCTGTGAAGCTCTATGAACTGGAGGCTTAGATAATCCTTGATGAACATGTTTGCCACAACCAACCTTACAAAATATGGATAATTCAGTATTTGTTTTAGTGTGTGTTGCTCCATAAGCTGGGCTTGAGTTTTCATCTGATCTCTGGTTTCATTTAAAGAAATTTTAAAGCAACATTGATTGTTTTCCCCCCATTATTCTTTTCTCAGCTCAGTTAAATATCTTAACTACAAAATCCTGTCACCGTGCAGTAGTGAAACTAAACTTGAGTTCTCCAAGAGCTCTTTCTCAGGATCTCAGTGAGAGAGGAGTGCTCTGGACTCTGTCCTGTCACAACTCCTTTCCTCTCTTCCTGCCCTGTTCTTTTCTCCCCGTCACTTAGCAGAGAGGAGGCAGTGTGAGAGCATCCTTCATCCTCACTGGGTGCCAGCCAGACTCGACACACTGCTGCAGGCTCTGCTGCAGCGCAGCGCACCACAGTGGAGCTGGAGAGGAGCAAGCAAGAGAAGCGAACAGGAGAAGAGAAAAGGAGGAGGAGGTGGAAGGACGGCACAGCCACCCTCCAACCGACGGGATTACACCCTGCTGCATCCTGTTGCTTCAACATGCCTCTGGGAAGTAAAAGAATCAGTTGGATTATTGTACTCATCGCCTCAATGCTGCCTGGCTCTTATGGGACAGATGGAGAAGGTGAGCAGCTTTGTGCGCTTCTTGTGCTGACTAAGTGGGATGTAGAGTGTGTTCTTTGTTGAAGGAGACCCGAATAGTTCATTATTTCTATCAGTCAGCTGAAAGGGTATCAATTAACAATGGGTAGCACACTGGTGAATGACACACAGCATGAGTCTTGAGTTGTAATGAATGAAAAAAGTTTAGAAAAAAATCTTTTTTTCTTGTTTTTTATGGTTGACTGTGCTTCTCAAAAGAGTTACTTTTCATTAAGGAAGAACTAAATAAATAATAGAAATATGCAACATAATTTCCAGTGAATTAGACTTATATCTTCTGACAAAACATAAAAAGTATCTAAAGAGATGTTAAATTACTTGATGCTTTGATAATATAAACCAGAGAAAAGCAGTTAATTAACAGATAATCAATAGTTTTTTTGGTTTCTGAATACCTACTGACACATTGTTGCAGCTTTGCCAATTCCTGGAAAGTAGAAGGAGAATCAGTTTTACACAACTTATGTAAAGAACAAAAAATGGAAGTCCAGGCTGCAGCTATAAGTCTGTTTATGATCTTCAATGTGACCTGTTTCTCCAAATTAGCGTAAAAATGAATAATTCATTAAATTTGGTGTATGGGGACTTCGGAGTTGGCTGGTGTCTGATTTGACCACAGTGGAGGCTGGTTGTTGAAAGGAAGCTCCTCCAAGCTTCCTCCAAGGATTGGCAGCTGCCAAGTTGTAAGAGACATTAAATTCCCCAAGTTGCCTTTTTATTTTTACATCTTCACCATTTGGATGTTTTCTTGAAAGCCAGGCAGATGTTGGAAAGATGCAGAGGGATTATGCTTCTGCTTATGCTCCACTTTTAGTCTTAAAATAAAATTTCAGGAAAGATCCTAAAAAGTAGGACTTATTTTGTACGTTTTTTTTTCGTTTATTTTCTTTTTTTTAGGAATGGGTAGGAACGGGATAGTTCTCTATAATTCCCTGCTGTTATTGAACCTTTGAGTAGATGTGAGCTGTTACTGTAGCTTTTTCTTTGGAGGTTTTAATAAATAGCTTTGGGAGCTGTGCACCTGAAATGACTCATTAAAATCTCATGCCTGACTTTCTTATTGCAATTACATTATCAGTGTTTTCACTCATATGTGTCAAATCACTCACAGACATTCAAAGTTTTGAAATTGCTTTCAGGATGCTGTATCAGGATGGAGGACAAGGAAAGAATGCGTCAATCAGCACAGAAATTTCTCATTTGATTAATTTTTTTGGAAAAAAAAAACAGTTCAAAGGAATAAAATAAAATCAACTGGGGAAGTTGTTTACTCACACAATTTCACCAAAACCCAAGATAGACTATCAGGATAGGGTCATGTTTATGGAAATTAACTTGCAGACTTGACAATAAGGAAAACAGCTGTGGAATCAGAGATAAAGCTGAATTACTGATGGAAACCCCACACATGCACAGGCAGAGCATGCATATTGCATACAGGAAGGCCATGGCTGTGTGGTGAAAGGGATAAGAACTGTATGGTTTTTCAGCCCATGATTCAGATCTATGCCAGAGATCTGCCCCGTGGTGCTTCCTGTTAACAACCACAACATAATGCAGATTTCAGGCCACAATTTAAAGGACAGATTGTGCTCTTGTCTTTTACAAACTAACACAATTTCCTGAAGTTTTAATGAGATGTTTGTGACATGCTTTGACAAATAACAGACTCTGCGTTATCAGCATACAGCCTGTATAGTTCTGTGCATTTCATTAAAACACATTAATGGTGCATTTCAGATAAAAACATGTATACGTCGGTAAGAATTTTTGGCTGCTGGCTACCACTGTCCATTCACACCTGTACGTGCCATTTCGACTACTTTCTATGACTATTTTTACCACCAGATGTCAGTAATTGTTTCATTGTTTCATTATTTTCAACTAAATCAATACTGATTTCAATCGCTGATGTAAAATTCTCAGTTATTAAGTGAGAATGATGACTCATTATAACAGCAAGAGGTAACTTAGAAAATGTTAAGCCAATATAACCATTGTAATACATGACTTTTGCTGCTAATTTTACTCTGGAGAACTATCAGCTATCAGCACATCACAGTAATCATGGTTTCTATCTTTATTATCATCAGAGACCATTATCATGATAATCGTTGGCAATCATGAGCCTTCTCACAGAAACATCCCCTGGTTTGTTTTGAATAATTTTGCAATTACAATCAGAACCTCTCTTTTACAAGCAATGTGCAGGTACACTTATTTCTTTTGTACCACTCCACAAAAAAAACCAAAAAAACACCTGTAGTATGCTGCGAGTGACAAGGTTACTTGGGTTGTGCCTCATCTCTTGGGTAGCTGAGACTGTGGGGTGGGTTAGATTATATAAAAAGCTGAGGCTGAGAGTGGAACTTTAAGGTGTTGTTATTTTCTTCAAGTGTTTGAAATTCATCTCCTCCAGTCCACAGCCACACAGAGAATAAGCTGGTAAAAAAATATGCTGGAACAAAAGTTGATTTGAATCTGGTCCTATATCTCCCTGCTGCATAACAGGCCTGTCTCATCAGAATATATTACTTTTCAATGAGCCGGTAGTTTGCATCGAGATGATATAAAGCTCAGAATAAATTCTATTTGATCTGAATGACAGAGATCTGTTGTCTGCAAACACTACCATTCCTTCATTTTTCATCATGAGATGGTGGCGTTTTAGTAAACAAGTTTAAGGACAGAGCAAAGTAGTGGAGCATAAATCGCCTTCATTTTTTGTCATGTGTTCAGTAGAAGTGGAATTACAAAGAGTTTCTGATTAAGTCAAGGTTAGATAAAGGTGGCAGTCACTGGTGCTGTGAGCCTGGAGGTGCCAGTCATGCATCTAGATTTATCAATCCGGGGACAAATACCTAAGCGATAAAAGTGACAGAGAGCTGCAGCCCATCCATCTGCCTTTGTTACCTGTGGGACTCTGTGTTTGCTCAAGGCTGACTCTCCCCCTGGAAGTCTGTCTCTCCAAAAAACGTCCAATTAATCAAGTGGCCCTGTCATTATATCAGATGACTTTTTATCAATCTAAGAATTGCCTACATTCTGCTGAGGTTGCTATTCACTCTGACTCTGAAGCAGCAGAGCAGAAACTTTGAGCACCAGCTATTAGCAAAAACACTCTTTATGTTAAGATAAAATGCTAATATTTGTGACATGACTGTAAGAACCTGTTCACATTTCACTCAAGATCCATATTTTCTTTCCTTTCCAAGCAACATGCTATATGTTCAGCAAGAAAAAGGAAATTATCAAGAGAAAGCTAAATTGTTTCATAACAAGCGGTTGAGAGTGATCATTGTGCTGTCAGAAAACTATCAGATATCCAATGTACATGTCAACCCTTAGTGCTGTAGATGTAGTCACACAGCAACAAAAAAATTGTATTTCCCTGTGGGGAGAGGGAAATTACTGTAGAAAATAATCCTCCTTGAGGGGTGCAGATGTGTTGCTATATCATTATTAATGTTTTAAATTTAGGACACAGGTTCAAGTCTCTAGTCTGGTAACATGTAGCAGAGCCACTGTGGTTCCATGAGCAAGGCACTTAATGTGGGCGTTGAATTGGGTTGATATAGTAGAAGACATATACATTCCAATATCCAGCAACTCTCGAGTTTTCATCATAACTTTGTGTTGCTCTCAACTGGAAACACTGCTGCTGTAAGTTCCCAGTAAGTTCGTTATGACTGGTGTTGCGGTTTTTCCTTTTGCCAATGTGATTGGCTGTACCCACTATCATGGAACTAACTGATTCCATTTTCAGTGGAAACAAAAATATGGGGTAGTCTGGATCATATAAACTTTGGGTGAGTTTAGTACCAATAAAAAAGAAATTCATCTAAAAAGATGAATATTCTTAAAGTATAGGTATTTGCTTCCATCAAAAACCTGTGAGATGGTTTTGTTAAACAAAGCAGTCTTTGTCATTTCTGCTTTTATTCTTACCAAGATGATTGACTTGTAGTCCTTTGTACTTTTACTATTTCAATCTCTGGCCCGACACCAGCACGGGTAGTTACATCAGTGTAGTGTTGTGAACTGTGATCACATCACAGTGTACTTATTTGTATAATTGACAGGATTCTATACTTGTGATGGATTTGCATGCTTTCTCTGCTATGTGCAGCAAGACTTGTCATCAATCTACAATGGACTAGGCATGAACTTTTAGCTGTAGGTATGCCTGAAATATTTCTGAAATGGGCAGCAGAATGCCAGGTGGAATCACAAAGATTGTCAAGAGTAGCTAAAATCAGCATCTCAGGACGAGCATGATGTAGCTTTCTCCTGTGGAATCCTAAGGATGGCTCCTTTTTGTCCCCTCCTCTGTCTCTCTTGCTTCTTGATACTTGAAATTGTTTTCATATGAGATTAGCCATCCAGTGTTTGGTGTCTGTGTTCCACCGCTGCCATAAATCTATGTCATTTGTGCAATACTGAAACTTACAGCCCTTTCTATAACTGCCAATAAGTCATCAGCCATTTAAATCAAATGCATCCAAAATATATTCCCGATATTTATGCTCAAAGATTTTTCATGCAACTGCCCGGTCTTAGTGCTTTCATATCATTATTTGACTCATATCATGTAACATCAGTCAAATCAACTCATCATATGATGACAATAACATTTATAATTGAAGAGGCAGTTGATTAAAGATTAAACTAAGCCAAACAGAAGGGCAGATAAAGAAGTTAAAAACACCATATTTCTGTCAGTGTGGTAGGAGAGAAGAAAAATAGAATAGCAGCAGGTAGGAGAGGCAAAAATGAAAAGTGAACAAAAAGTGGAGGTGTTTGGTTCAGTGCCCTGTGTGGACACTTATTGGCGCTGCCCTTCGTCTTTAAGTCATGCAGTGACACTCCCAACTCCTCTCATTTCACCCATCAGTGGATTTTCTTTGGGTGCATGAGTGTGTGTGTGCATGTGTGTGCTTGTGAGGGTTGTGTGATGCATTTGTCTGACTCTCCTCTTTGCGCTTTCACACAGCTGCCGCTTTGTGCTGCATAGCAACACAAGTTTCAGCTGTATTTTTCTTCTTCTCAGTCTTATTTTTTTGCCTGCAGCGTGGCATAACTCTAACACTTTGTGAACATATTTCCTTTGAAGAAAACGGTTCTGAATGTGTTTGACTCTGTTAGGAAAACTAAATTCATATGAAATGGCAATTTCTTGGATAATGACTTGGAAGGATGACTGTTTTTAAGCAGGTAGGCATTGTAATTTTTATTAATTAGCTTTTAGGTTTTAAATGCTGTGCTCAACATATGCCTAAACAAAACCATTTTCACAGTGTTTTTACCTCACATTTTATCTGTTGAAGTCAATAAAATGTAGTTTCTTGGAGAATATATTGCGACAGAAAATAACTTTAAATGTGACGGACCCTTATTTATGATGTAACTCAGTCACCGTAATATAGCTACCATCAGGAAAGCCAGCATTGTATTAGAATTATTCTATTAACTATTGACTATTAGTTATACATCTATTAAGACGGTTTTTCCTTCCTTTTTTTTTTGTTTCTTTCTTTGTTTATCTGTTTCTTTCTTTGTTTCTTTCTTAGTTTCTTTCTTTGTTTCTTTATTTCTTTCACACTTTATCTGTTGAGGTCAATTAAATTAAAATGTAGTTTCTTGGAGTATATATTGCAACAGAAAATAACTTTAAATGTGACAGTGGCTAGTTTTTCTAGCTTTGGCATGACGCTCTTTCTCTGCTGAGTTAACTTTCGGAGCGTACAGATCCCGATCAGCCAGTAATATAGGGATCTGGAATTAAGTCACAAAAGTTAAACTCATTAGCCGAGAAGTTAAACTCTGTCACGCCAAAGCTAAAAAAATCTAGCAGCTATCGCTAACTAAACTAGTTGGACATGATATTGGAGAAAAGTTCCTTCAAGTCTGTAATATTATCAGTAATGCAGGTGTTATGTGCAGAGGTTTGCAGGTGTTATGTGCAGAGGTTAGCAGGTGTTATGTGCAGAGGTTAGCAGGTGTTATGTGCAGAGGTTAGCAGGTGTTATGTGCAGAGGTT
>JBBBVT010000015.1:9664991-9675945 GCA_037177035.1 Craterocephalus eyresii
CCCCAGGAAGACTAGCAATCACCATGGTGATAGCTAATGGGGATCCCCATAATAAACAAACAAACAAACAAACAAACTTTGGAAGTCATGAAAAATGCCAAGTGAGAAGATGGAGTAATGTTACGGGGCCTGACGATTCATTTTTTTAAAGGTGCACTGTGTAACAAAATCAAAGGTCAATGACAGATCCATTTGATATGTCATTAAAACCATGTTCCTATTTACACAGTATGTGTTCACATTATTACAATTTTTCACGTGTGTGTAGTCCGAGTTCCCTCTGAGCTTTAAAACTGTTATACTCACTTTCTTTGATAGGTCTTTGAGAATGGGGTGTATTAGGTGTATGAGTATTTCCCTATCTTTAATCATTAAGAGCAAGGTTTCTTGTTTTCACGTCAAAGCATCATATCATTCTTTCTTAAAACTCTGCTTTCATACTCAAAAGGTCCCTTCTTTCTCTCAAGTATATTATTCTTCCTTTCAAAACTCTCTTCCTCCTGTCAAATTTAGTGTTGAAGCTTGGTCTGTCACGCATTGTCTGTGTCTCAGACTTGTGCTGTTGAATATTTTTTCCTCTCTTTTGGCTTGCTGAGTGAGCTGTCCATCCAAAACCCTTCTTCAGCCAATGAAACATTAAATAAATGCTGATGGAGCAAATCAGCCCCACCTTCTTCAGGGTCTTTTTTTATTTCACACAGTGGCAGTGCCCTCAGAAAATTGGTAAGGATAACGTCTGGATAACCCAAACCAGCAGAGACCACCCTCTTGTCTGCCTTAACACACACACAGGCTGAGGGGTAATGAGTTAGCCTACACCTGCTTGGCACCTCTCACCAGGAGCAACTCCAGAATGGAAAAGGGTCCAGCCTTTTCATGGCCTGAGCTGTGTGTCGAGGTTAGTCCAGCTATATCAAGCTGGAACTGCACAACCGTGAAAACAATAAATGTTGCTTTCAAATTGAATGTTTATGCTCTTAGGATAAGTAACAACTTAAGAGGGCACCATTAGTGCTGCATTAACACACCAGAGGCCATTGGATCCACCCCTAGATAAAAAAACATGTTTATGTATGAAAGAAGTTTGGCCACTGAGACCCACCACCCAACTGTGTCCTACACACTGTGCATCTAATAATAATATTATTAATAAAAATGCTTTGTTTAATGGACCCAATAATAATAATATTATTAAATGTACATTATGCTGTACATTATTTAATAATTAAATAATGATAGCTTTGTTCCAGTTCTGCAGTTCTTCATGGTGGTTAGTTATCAAACATGCACAGCTTCAGAACTGGAATATACCAAATACCAATATTTCAATATTGAGATATTAAACAGCATATTGTATGTTTCCTTAATTTTGCACAGCCTTCCTTAAGACAACAGTTAATGTCAGAAAAAAGCGAATGTGATCACTGGAAGAAAGCTTAAATAAATACTGAGACATTTCAACCTTTGAAGGAACCTGCCTCGACAACAGTGTTTCAAAAAGGGTTTATGGTCAGTGGTTATACTACTTATCTCATGTAAGTCACATTCAGGTTGCCATCACCAAAGAGTTAAAACAGGTGGGAGCAGTAAAATGCTGACAGCTAAACTGAAGCTTCTATATTTCTCAAAGTTACAGAATTTTACTCAAGTATGCAATATATTAAACTATTCAAACCATGTATCAGCACCTTTCTGCAATCCCATCTGAGCCATTATTGCCACAGATGTTTTTGCAAAAAAAATGATTCAGAAATTCAAAATATGCCTCATTGCTTCTCTGCAGTGAATCATTTTCAGATACTTACTGTTCACAAGCCTCTCACTCATGTTCTCAGCTCCATCTTTTGCCCTTGACATTTCTCAGAAACTGAAGTGTGCAACTTTCCTTCTTCATTGAAAACATTTTCTTATTTGTGCAGCTGCATTTAAAACTAGTCTTAACCATTAAGTACTGAAATGTATTATTTTGTAATCCTTTTATTTTAACCTTTCAAAGAGGGAAAACAAAATTCTGCCCTCAGTAGCGGAGCAATATAACACACTGACCTACACTTTAAATTATTAAAGATCACTCATCATTCATAATTCTCTACACTGATCCTTGTATTTTCTGCTGTGTGATTGATTGACAGGATGTGACAACCCACTGGTGTCCAGTCTGCCATCATCCTCCTTCAGAAGCTCATCTCAGCTGTCCAGCAGTCATGGACCGGTCTTTGCTAAAGTCAACAGGAGAGAAGGTGAGGACTTGCTGTTGTCTGACTCAAGACTGATTATTGCTCTGGATTTTATTATTCAGAATACAGAAACAGTGACATTTTACAGGAGGAACATAGGCAGTTTTCCCAGGAGTGAAGATTCCGCAACAAGCTGAGCAAAACATTTCTGAACAGAAAAGAAATGTTAATTATAATACATAGCACCCTTCTAGGCCAAAACAAAGTGTTTCATGTACATTATTTGCCCATTGTGTGTGTTTAGCAAACTGTACAGCACTGAGGATGATTAACAAAAAGGCTGAAGAAGAAAAGAGTCAAAGTCTGGAAGACCCTCGGTAAATGTTTGGACCCCTACTTTTTAAAAATTCTACAGCTTAATTTTACGACAGCTGTGCATTAACAATTTAAAGCAGATCTCTGTAACTCTGGGTTTGTTTACCATGCAGTGCGACCCCAAAGCTGGAGGGGGAGCTCCATAGCAAAAATAGGTGACAGACGAAAAAGACTGTTGTAAACTGTTTGTTTTGAACAGGCGAAGGCAAGTCACCATGGCTTCAAAGGTATGTAGTAAAAGTAATTATCAAAGCAGTATAAAAGCAAAAAATTTATTGCAGCTTAAATATGCATATCTGTCCAAAAATGATTCACAACATGACGAATAGTGGTAGTTTCATGTATCGTGAGACTTTTTTTTTCATCAGAATGGGTCAGTCAAGCAAAATAATTATTTCCAAGCTGCTTTATGACTATGACAATGTTTCATAGAGCCTCTTTAAGATGGATAACATCATGTTGTGAGAATTACTTTAGGTTGTTACTGCTGGATGTGATGCTACAAGTTTCTGAATCACATAGTTTACTTTGGTTTTTACAAAATACTTCTGTATTTTAGGTGATTTCTTATTGAATAAATAATAGCAGACTAACATGATGTTCTGTTGTTCATCCGAGGTGGTGTTTAACAAATTTTGAGACCTGGTGAGAATCAGATCATCTATGTTGTTTCATGAAACATTAAATCTTAGAACTTAAAGTCTGTGTATTTCCTTTGTAAATTACTGTTTACAGTAGGGACACAAATATATGAACATACAGATAGATCAGGTATTACTGATAACTATGTGTGTTGTGGACTATAAAGAAATGCATTGGAATGATATTAAACAGTACATAAAAAAAAAGTCACCTCCTCTCTGAAGGAGGATGAAATTGAGCTGGGTTTCACTGACTGCAGTGAAGGTTTAAAAAGGAGCTCTAGATTGGATGCTGATACAGACTTTGTGAATGACTATCATAGCTTATTTTGTGGCTTCTGGGGGAACATTTCGGAAATGTTCATATTTAGTACTCGGCGTCTGACTGTGGTTCCAGGAAATCATCATGGACTCTGTGTCTTGTTCTTTTTCAATCACACAGAAAAAGAAAAAGAGAATGACTAAGCAGAATATTTTCATGAGTTTATTTTTGTCTTATGAGTACAATGTACTTTTCTGCTGGAAATTAATTAAAAGAAGTATTAGAAATGTTTACAACTATGATTATAATCATTCCCAACAAAAAACACTTTTCAAAAATCTTTAATGACATTTTCTTTCATTCTCGTGCTTAAAGGAAAATAGTTACTAAAAAAGTAAAAAAAAGTCTTATTTTTCCAATCCATAGGTGTAAGAGATTTATTAAAATATTTTTAATGTTCATATGCATATGTTTTACATGTATGATTTGTACTATTTTTGTCATGTTATCCAAGCCAAGAGGTCTCAGTCAGAACATATCACAAAAGCAGTGTGTGTCTGTTTTATTACTTTTATTCAAAACAGGTACAACATCATGAAATATATTAGATAATTTCTATTAGACATGAAGAAGCCATTTGAGGTTAAAGAATTTTCATATGCCTCCTCTGCCCTTGCTATGGCCATTTAGTTTCATCCTGGCAGGTCAGCTCATATGGAGACTGGCACTGCTTGCAATAGTCACAAATGGTACATGTTAATTCCATTTTGGCATCAAAGTACTGCCTCCACTCAAGATGCTGTGATTCAGTGTGCTTGTCCTGATTGGCATCACGCTGGATGTAGCCAATAGGAATATGAAAAATGATAGCTTGTGTGAAGCAAATACTTCATTTTCCTGGGAAGTTGCCTGAAAAGTAAAAAATCCTCTTCTCTTTCGTATTGTTGAAGTTCAAAAAATGATTTGATGAAGACAGGAAATGCACGATGACAGATCAGCAGAGACCCTCAAGCTGACACAACTCATCACAGTGACAATATTTTTCTGCTATTAATGAAAGAAGGCACCCTGATACAGCAAAAATTAGAAGAAAAAAACCCTTCAAAATGCATATATACAGAAATTAAAAATAAATTTATTTAGGTTGTAAAAGGAATAGTAATGTATTTGAATTTTTTAAGGGATTACTGTTTTTTCAAGTGTTCACCTGAAAAAAGTTGTCTTTGTGTTCAGTTAGTCAGAGCTCCACATTTGTGAAGTTTAACTAAACAAGATTGGGAGCTTTGGATAGGGGACAACTGGGAGATTATAAAAAAAACAACAAAAAAACAACTACTTCCTGTTTTTTTTTCAGTAGAATCTACTGGACGTCTGAACCCAGTAGGCTCTAAAATGCAGTGCCACCACTCCCTCCATGTGCATCAGGACACCAAGATCATCATCACTGCATATCTAATGTTACACATTTTAAAGCCTTCTGAACGGCAAAATATGATTCAGTGTTGGTGATGCCTTATAAACAGGAAGAAACAGACTGCTGTGGGTGGCACTAATGCCAAAAACAAACAGAAAAGCTCTGTGAACAGCTGTACAATCAACCTGTATCATTCTCTTTCCACACACAGCCAATCAGAGACTTTAAATTACTTTAAATCACTGCATCGATTGATCTTCTGATATTTTCAATGACACTCAAATGTCACCACAACAGTAAGAGAAAATATTATCTCCATTGAACTGATTCTGTGGCCAGGGTAACATTGACTGTTGTGATGATTGTTAAAATTTATAATTAAAAACTGCTGAAGCAAATGTCTGATTCTTCCTGTCCTGATTTTTGTTTGTTTCAGGATATTAAAACAAAGGTTAGTTCTTCAGCTAAAGCCACATTAAAGAAAAAATATCAAGGCAGTATATTGCTCTCCAAATGTAAAATAACAAAGATAGCCAAGCTAACAATCTTCTGTACCTTAAAATCATGGTTTTGAGCTCAGATGTTAATGGATTAGCAGCAGCTGCTCTTTGTCCAAGCAGAATGGCCAGGGAAATAGCTTTTCCCCCTCTAACAAGAGGTATGAAACAGGATCTAACATGGGCATGCAACACTGGAAATAGCTGTCTTTCAAAGACAAAGTAAACCAGTCCCAAAACTGCAACTCCTCCATTCTGTAGGGAGAGCTTGCTTCTTGGTAAAATACTTGGAAAATTGGTTCTGAGAGTGAAGTGATCCATGATCCCAGTGTCAGTTAATAAGCACAAGGTGATCCCAGTGGATACTTTTTCTGGTTGTGAAATTTTTCTTCACAACCTGCAATCCAACCTATCTGACCCACAGCTGTAATCCCAGTTACAACTCTGCCCCATTTAGACATACAAGAAAACCCTGAGATGACTTAATTCTTAAAGCCACCAGCTAATGACACCATTTAGTATTTATAGGCGAATGTTAATGGCACTAATTATGTAGATTTGTTTTTTCACTGGGCCATGTTGATAATTACCCATTCAAAGCATTTATATTGTACTGAATTAGGTTTGGAACACATCACTCCTCAGTAATCGCTTTCTGGAAAAGCTCATTCGTATTCCAAAATTATACATAACATTTAAACAGGGCCATAGGTTTAAATGAGCAGTGTGGAGAGAGCTATGGAATCCTGTTGATTTGTGCATGATGTGTATGTGCCATCTCTGCCGCTCTGGGTGCAAAAACAACCCTTAACAATTGGATCTGGTGAAATTGCACTGCTCCTCCATTTAAATCCTCCCAATCTCAGGTAGAGACAAATCTAATTAAGAGGGTAAATATTACCTGGTGCCTTGACAAAATGCTGCTAAATGCATTTCATATGACAGTTTCCTTTCTCATTCTGCTTTTTCATTCCTGACTCAATTTACGGAAAATATTCAGAGTTGCTAATCCATGGCTCATAGAAAAAGAAGGAAAAAAACAAGAATTTATGTGCAGCGCCTGCTGGTACTAAACTATCTGTGGTCCATATGTCTACTTCAAATGCTCAGTCACATTAATGCAATGTATGGTAATAAAACCATGTATATTCAGGGATGACTATGTAAAGTGATTCAGGAAGACAGCCTGCATCCCCAGATGGAGATCACTGCTGCAGTTACCAAAATGGATGTTTCAAGGTTTCTTACGCAAATCCTCACAATGAATATTTGAAGTGCAATGTCAGTATGTGCCATAGAACCACACAGCACCATTAAAGGGAGATGCCAGTGGGTGACAGTAATACGCACGTGAACCAGAACAGCTTATTATGTCTTGATACTTATTGTGGAAAGAATCAATCGCCTATTAATCGAAAGATATTTTCTCTCTAATTTGTCTGGTAACCATAGCATGCAACTCAATTCATATAATTTTTTACCAAATTATTCAGTTGAGCAAGGAGGCATCATTATTCTGATAAAAAAACAAGCCCCAGTAAGTGAAATATTTCATCCCAGGTAACAGTGACAAGAGAAGCTGCCCTTTATTTGTAGTTTAGATGTCTGTTAACAACAGTAGTAGTAGAAACAATTATAAAACCAAAAGTATCTCAACTGTGTAGCAAAAAACATGAGATGCCTCCATCAAATCACCTTAAAACCCTTGTAAATTTCTCCCAAACCAGCACACAAATCTTAGCTTGGGGTCGTTTATCACATTGCTTGTAGATTTGTTGACTTTAGATGTGTTTTTTCACTTGTAATAGGTCTTATCCTTCTCCCATCAGTCCTTTTTTGCCTTCCTGTGACGTCACCTTTTGACACATGATGAAAAAGTTTTGCCCCGGTGCAGGTGAATCACTACTTTTATCTGGTGTACACATCTCTTTCTCGCAGTGAAGCCATATTTAACTGACGGTGTTGTGTCACCTTTTATGTGCTGACTAATTCCAACACGGTGGAGTTTGCAGAAAAGAAAGGATGCACTTAAATTGTTGGATGTTCTTTTGGTGTCCCTTTTTTGCAAAAACTTAATTTTTTATAATTGTTGAATTTATGATGGCTGATCTCATACTGGTCTCACTGAACACACTGTATCCTGTAGTTAATTCTCACTCCATCTGTCACATTGTGATCTTTGTCCGGACTCCCCATTGTCACAAATCAGCACAGAAAGTAGCATAACAATTGGTTTTCAGCATTTGTAACTTCTTATAGTGCTTTCCTAAATGTTGGTACATTTGTTGTGGGAGTCTAAAATTGCTGCAGATGTAACAGGGTACAGACTCCAAACAACATATTTTGCACATCTTTGAGACGGCAAAGAATTTAGGATTTTGTGGGGTAGTGGAAAATAAGCCAATTTTGAAAACAAAATGGACCAAGTTTACGGTAGAAACATCCCACACTTGTGTTTCAACCAACAAAAGTTGAACTTATGTCAGGCAACAGCAGATAAACTAAGTATCTACCTCAAAGCATCTTTTACACAGTAGTAGGCCACAGGAGTGCTTGAGTGCATTCTGCTGATACACGGAATATTTCACTCAACTGAAAAACAAACTATTACTCTTTTTTTTCATATAGTATGTCTGGTTACATGTCGAACATATTTTCTTGTTGTTTGCTGCATAAACAAAAACACATTTAAAAGATTCTAGCAGATTGCTTGTGTTGAAGTATATTGCAGTTACAAGATTTAGTTTTTTTATATACAGAATGTTGATCCTTAACCCTTCTCTTCTAAAATCTGCTCCACATTTCAAATATTCCCTGTGGCACGTTGAGGTTTTGCAGCTGGTGAAACTAATGCTGGTTCTTATCCTGATTTCAAAGAATGTTGGGCTCTGAGGTGGTGTTCTTATTCAGCGAGACTCAAGGGCACTTGTAAAAACATTTAGACTAACTGATGGGCAAAAATTCAGTGATGTGGGAACTGAACTTGTTATCTCTGAGTTTCATTTCCCACCAGTGCTGCCATTAAAAAAAGTTATAATCCATCGCTGACACCACATGTCCTTGGTCTGTGTCCTAGCACTGAACCAGGAGGAGATATCCAAAATAACATCCCCTTACACACTCTCATGTTGGCCCAAATAAATCCAATAGCAGAAATTATATATATATTATAAGTTGGTCTTTTAAAAAATGCTCCTCAAAAAAGTTCAGAGTTCTTGACAGTTTTCCAAGAAATACAAAAATGTTGGAGATCCCTTTGTACTTAGGGTATAACAATATAATGTATGCTTCTTATAAAGGAACGGTTCATTGTGCTTATGGTGCCAATAAGTGTTTGATGCCTAAGTATTAAAGGAACTCCAGATACCATGATCCAGTTATTAATCTTGCAAACTTTGCGATGATTATCTTTTTGTTCAATTTTCCCAAACTACAAACATCCCTATTTGTATCAGTATGGACAAAGAATCATCCATTGAATTCTTATCTTTATTTACATACAGTATATGATAAAGACCAGTTTCATGTCATGATGTTCCGAAAAAATGTCGCCCAAAGTGCTGAACAATATAATAACTGCACATTAAAACAATTAAAAAGAGGTAAAAACAAATTTCATGAAACCAGAGCAATAACATTTTTGAGCTCAGCTTTGTTCAGAAGCCAGAAACAGACTGGACAGCTTTAATATGAAGTGGTAAACTGTTACACAACTTCGGAAAAGCCAACAAAAACTTCTGTTGCCCTGGGATGTTTCATTAAAATTACTGCTAGCCTCATAAAGAGGCTAGCAGTAATAACTTAATGTTATAAAAAGTTTTTTTTTCCATTTCATAGGCTAAATACACAAAAATGCATAACCCCTTTCCTCACTTAATCTATTTATTAAATTCTGTATGTATTTTAAGTTGTTTTTAATGTTTTTTTGTTTAACTTTTACTGTATCATAGTGCCTTACTTTATTAGCAGCAAAAAACTTTTTCACTATGAGGGGTGGTGTCAGCATGAGAGTCTCTGCTGATCTATGTCACTGTCCGTTTCTTGTCTTCATCAAGTCATTTTTGGACTTCAACAGTATGAAAGAGAAGAGAGTTTTTCCGTGTCAGGCCACTTCCCAGGTCAATGAATTATTTGCTTCACACAAGCTGTCACTTTTTAGATTCCTATTGGCTACATCCAGCGTGCTGCCAATCAGGACAAGCACATTGAGGCACAGCAGGAGTGGAAGCACTTTGATGCCTAAATGAAATTAACTGGCCACCGTTTGTGAGCAGTCCAACACAGGGCGTGAGCCTATCCAAGCTTCACCCAGACACCCAGAGAAGCATCACGTAGGCTTGTAGTCAAAGCACTCACTCCTGTATTAAACTAATAAAATAAAACATTAAATTACAAAAGTATATGCATGCTTCTGGAATATGAGCTTAGCTAACTGACCTCACAGCACAGCACGTGCTGGGCATTGCCAGAATCTTCCAGGCAGAAATTTACACTGAATCACATCTGTATCAGTATCTTTGGGATGGACAAAAAGATTGCTACTCTGATAAAACAAAATAGAAAACAAAAAAATAAGTTACTGGTTTGTCATTGCAGGTGTATAACCCATATTGACAACAATGTTTTTGTTTCTTTATTTATTTTACATACTGTAGCTTCCATTTGTCCCAAGTTCCCTCAAAGGTGTTTCAATTTAAACAAAGATGCTTGATAAAGACCATCTTTTTAGGTTTGATTTGAATATTCAAAGCAGTATTGTGCACAAATTCCTTTCTGACCCACTTTTACAATTTCAGACTACCCTTTTCTTAAAATGGTAATCGTTTGCTCCCAAGAGCCATCAATACAGTAAACTAGTAAGAAAAATAAGACTACCAGAACTGAGCAGATTATCATCTTCTCAACCATATTCTCATAATTGTTCTCCTGCAATCTTGTAGATTTCAGTAGATCAACTTTTCTCTGTCACCCCTTCAGTGTCTTTCTTTCCTTTGTTTGTGTTCTTCACTTTTCTTCCTTCCACCCTGGCAGTAACGAGGATAGGTCAGTGTTTGCTCTTGCTCTCTTCAGTTGTATTGTTAGTGTCTGTGTTACTCACTAAGGAACTTAGTTGTGGCCTTAACAAGCAGGGAACACAGCAATGACCTCAGAAAAATCTACTCCTACCCAATTTAAGGACTCAAAAGTCCCACAGTTTGTATATGTCTTGGTGTGTTGCTTTATTGTTGAAATGCCATTATTTTTGTGTGTATTAAAGCTCTCCGCTCAAACACTAAAGCAAGAATCCAATGTCTGTTTGTGGATTCCTTTGGAAAAGATACACGATTATAATGATTCTCACCAACCCAGGAACCAGACAAAAAACACTGACGTCTTACATTTCTGGTGACTGATCGCATTGATTTGAGAAACAGCATTATTCATTATTTACTAATTTATATTCTTAAAATAGACTTGATGTATTGGAATAAAACTCCAGCAGTGTATTTATCAACAACTTATGCACAAGCAACATAATGAATATATTTAACATCCAATTTAACAACTAAATTCTATTGCATTCTGTAAATAGTTTTACATTCTAGTTT
>JBBBVT010000015.1:9690872-9705751 GCA_037177035.1 Craterocephalus eyresii
AGAAGAGAGAGAAGAGAGAGAAGAGAGAGAAGAGAGAGAAGAGAGAGAAGAGAGAGAAGAGAGAGAAGAGAGAGAAGAGAGAGAAGGGGGAGAAGGGGGAGAAGGGGGAGAAGGGGGAGAAAGGGGAGAAGAGGAGAGATCAAACTACCAGAGCAAAGATAATACCCACCAGCTTAGATGTATTATCTCTATTGGAGAGATATTCTCTGAGGCTCTTACTTCTCTCCCTTTTGGGAGACCTGATCTTGTCAGTCCTGTACCTCTCTTTAGCAGAGATATGTGCCACATCATGAGCTAAACAGGCTGGCTGAGGCCCAAAGGAACATAAATGTCTATTAATGGTTTACAATAACCATGTAGGATGTGTAACATTTATACACAAACATGAAGAATACTTATTTCTTATTATAAACCCTTTTTATCCACCAAAGCTGGTAATACACATTTGCATGGATTAATGAGGGAAAACAGATAAACACCCATAAGCAGGCCGGCAGACAAGCAACCAATAAATACAGTGAAGCGCAAGACCCTCTCTGCCTGTCCAAGCTGTTTGAATAAATTGACCGGCTCATTAAGATTTATGTCTGGTTTCCCAAACCACCTCATTTCCCCTGTGCTTTACATTTATCAAAGTGTCAGCTTGCTATAATCTAGCTTGCTGCTTCATAATTTAGTTCAATTGTGAACTGTCACCAGGAAGCTGTTATACACAACAATGAATGCACCGAGGGCTGCTGTGTCCTGCTCCACTGACTTCTGGACGATGGCTTCAGAAAAGCTTGCCGGGGAAGCTGCGTGTTGGTAAATTACTTTTTTCTGCATTCTCAGAATTAAAGACATGTTGCATGGTTTTTGGCTGCACTTTAAAAAATAACAACACAATGGGGTTTTTGCTCATCTTAAAGTGTGGCAAAAGTTCCAGGTCTTCCCCAAGGCAATGGGACTGCAAGCCTGTTGGCAGAGTAAGAAAACAAAGGACAGTGAACTGTGGTGATGACTGTCGCATTTGCTTACTCTGTTCCACCCTGTCTTCAGTGATTTATTGGAACCGTGTGAACTTTCCCTTGTAAAGAGTTTCAGAAGAGCGTGAAACTGCTGATAGCCATGGTACCCTAAGTGCACTGCACTCCTCAGCTTTATAATACATTTCTGGGCTTCAACATTACATTAAGTGTCTGACTAATCTGTAAAAATAAGAACAAGCCTTGAAAGTGGAAATTAGGGATGTGATAAAAGCTGAAGGGACAAACTATGAAGGATGACTTTCTACCTCTGTTCTGGCCTTTCTCACACCTGGAGTGTTGTGACTTTACACCACCCTGAATATAATATTGTCTTTGTGCACGGGTCAGTTGTGCACTGATACATTTCACCTATGCTTAGTGATTCTCAGGTGATTTATTTGACTTATTAATCATACTTAATAAACTTAATTTGACCCAGAAAAAGGAAAATATCAGTAAAAATATATCTCCTGCTCTGTTATGTTGTGTTAATCTTTTCTTCTCTTTCTCTATGAATGTCCTCTTACCTTTCATAGATAAATTACCTAAGCAAAGGGTGAAGATGACTAATGTAGTTGGCCATCTAAACCTGTAAAACATGCTATCGTTGACATACAAACCTTAGGAAAAAGACAGCGTTTCTGCAGCATTCAAAGTACCCAAAGTCACAGCAACATCGATTACTCTAAAGTGAGGATGTTTGTCACCAATTTTAGACTTATCTGGAATGAGGAACTTTGATCAGACTGGCAACAGGCAAGAGGTCACTACAGTATGAGGGAGATCTACAGGAAAATGGAGGAAATTCCCTGAGGCATGTGTAACAAAACGTTTAGGATAATTCCAAGAATGTTTAAAGCACATTATCTGTCAAAATAACTTTCAGTTAAGTAATTAATTTAGTTCTTGTTTTGATTTCTCATTGTCTTTGGTTTTTGTTCTTGGATGTAGTCGGATCTCCTACAGTATAGTCTTGTTTCCTGTTTAATTTGGTAGAGTCGGTCCTGTTACTTCCTGTTTGCTGCATCTGGTTGTTGTAACACCTGCTTCTTGTTTGTAATTTAGTCCCAGAGTATTTAAGACTCTGCTTTACCGTTTGTCCTTCGCCAGTTCATTGTGGCACTATCTCATCATGTCGGTCCCGGTTGTTGCTTGTCATGTTTGCCTCCAGTTTTCTTGTTTGTTTAAGTGAAGGCATAAGTTCTGTTTAGTTTGGTCTTCTGTTAAATTGAATTTCCTGTTTGAGCAGTACATTTGTTTTCACGGCAATAAACCTTCAGTGAACTTCACTTACTACCTTCTCACTATATTCATGCATTTGTGTCCTACCTCCTTGTCTCCTGCTACCTGTGACAGAGATTGGTTTTCAGAGTTATTGCTGAGATCTTATGCAGTTTAAGTGGTTTGCAAAAGATTAAATCATCATCTATATAATTCTATAACCTATTTCATTTTAGTTCATTCCAAGAACTGGCCCTAAATAATGCCAGAATAGTGGGACAATTCTAACTAAATATCCCCTGTCCTTTTTCTGAAATCGATATAGCTTGAGTGAAGGTCCAGTGGAATAGCAGACTGAATGTTATTTGGCATAATGATATTTTTCTTCTAGGGCTTTCTGGAAGATTAAAGTCTTGTTTTATTGTTCAGCAAAGGAACTTTTAATATAAAGCAATTTAATCAGGATAAATCAAAAGAGTTATTGCATTGTATTGTGGCTGTGTAATGTCAAATTGGACAATAATGGGAACAGCAGATTAGAAAGCTCTTAGACTTAACATGCTGTCCCGCAACCTTTTCAGAAGAAGGCATGCAGGAGGAATGTGGGAACCACAAAGTGGCAGAAGAGCAAAGGATATATCAGAAATGAGGGAGTTTTTAATCTTTGGTGTTCCTAAGATTTTCTCTGTGGTTGTCTCCACAATATCAAATAGCTTAAGTTTTAAGTGTGAAGAGATGTTAAAACTTCAGTGATGATCAAGGCTGCAGTGTAGGAAGAACTCCCACGCCTTACTCCAAATTAATTCATAATGTTATGGCTCTCTAAGTTATATTTTATATTGAATCTTTTTTTCATATTCATAATTCTATGTAAACATTCACAGTCATCAATTTTTCACCGGATAATAACAGATATCACAATAAAGAGAAACTAATGGGGCTGCACGGTGGTGTAGTGGTTAGCACTTCTGCCTCACAGCAAGAAAGTTGCTGGTTCAAGCCCTGGGCTGAGTTGGAGCCAGAGGGGGCTGCTGGTTCGGGTTGAAACAGTGGCCTTTCTGTGTGGAGTTAACATGTTCTCCCTGTGTATGTGTGGGTTCTCCCCAGGTTAATTGGACACTCTAAATTCTCCCTAGGAGTTAGTGCGTGTGTGAGTGGTTGTCTGTCACTCCATGTTGGCCCTGCAACAGCCTGGCGACCTGTCCAGGGTGTACCCTGCCTCTCGCCTGTTAATAGCTGGGATGGGCTCCAGCACACCCACCCATGGATTAAGAAACAGAAAATGGATGGATGGATAATGGATAATTGGTAAGTTAATGGTTGAATGAATTGTAGATGTGCAATAGCTACTCGATAATTTTCTACCGAAACAAATATTGGCATTTTGCAGAAATTGTGCAATATTTTTGTATTATAAATTGTTTTGCGTTCTTTAATTTAAAAAATCTGACTTTATGCTAAAGTAGTTTCACATCTTGCTAAGCTTTACAGATAAAAAAAAGGTAATAGTTTGTTGGTGCAGCATCTGCAGCAATGCACCATCTGTACTGAGCTGTGAAGGTAGCCAGGGACAAGCAGCTCTGCTTAGACTGCCCCATGAAGATAGGGAATTTGTCATAATTTGCCAGACTTTCTCTGGCTTTACATTCAATTGTTCTTCAAGTGAATAAATGTTTATTGACTTAAGGGCTGTATGTCTGTGTTGCACACTGTGTGTTTGTGAAATTAGACAAAATTTAAAGCAGTAGCTCTGTTATAGAGTAGCCTGGCTATCGCTACTTCAACGTGAGCATTAGTCTGGCCAAGACCAACAGGGAAACTGTTTCTCAAAAGGGACGGTTGACCCACCTCCTTCAAATGTTGATGTTGGTGATTGGTCGAAGCTTAAATCGATCAAAGATTAAACCAATCACAGCACTCTTTTCTCTGACTTGTGTGTAGCCAGCGGGTCTTACAGACTCTTACCGAAGCCAGTCGGGAACAAGGCGAAAACGTCTTTCCTTCCAATAAATGTCTCCAGGGCTACTCGTTGCTCACATTTCACAGAGAACTTTCTGTTTAATGTGCTGAAAACAGAATCTCTCGCTGTGCCAAACGCTTGCTGCTGCTCCATGTTAGCAATGTTGACAGTGTTGCTGCCTGTCGTGTCACTGCATTGAGCCCGCCTCTTAGGACAAGCTCAAAATTGATTGGCTCCCACTTTTTGGGGATTTTGTCAATCGCTTGAATAGGCCTCTTGACCAGACTGTATGAAGCTTTCGAAATTTAGTGGGCGGGACCAGGTTGTTATAGAGGGCACTTTTACAAAGCTTCAAGTTTAACTTATGTTGACATCTCAATGTACATTTTTAAGCCATAGGAAAAGACTACTGATTGGCAAAGCTTGGGAGTGTGTGGTTAAACTTTATAAATATATATTGGTTTATCAGTAGTGCAAAGAATGATTCAGTTTTGCATGGAAATAGTCTGGTTAGATTGTATTGGCATACAGACAGTGATCAGGGGTCTTGCTTGGACAGAAACAAGCTATTTCTCTTTTTGTTCTACACTCGCTTCCTGGTTTCAGCTCCAGGAGTGCCATAGTTATTCTCTCTGAATCAGTATGTCTGTCAGATAAAAAAAAGACACTTTATAATCAATTACTTGGTGCATCTCTGGTTTATCCTCTGTCAGCAGAGCCTTTTTAGACTTGCAACATGTCAAGAGGTGCAGCAGTTAAAACCTGCTGGTGTTGGGTTTGCTGTTAATTATATCCTGGTACTTTTTCTCACATTCACCTTGTTCGTATTCTGTCTTCCTGCCTTTCAGCACACAGATATATGCTTTCTAATGAGTCTGGGTGACCTAAGGATGTGCACTCTGTCTGAAACAAAAATATTTCACCAAAACTGGAACAGTTCGGCGACTCCTCTAATAGATCAAACTCACAACTTATTTTAGGTTGTTTTTTCTCCCTTTGCCACTAGAAATAAGACTTGCTAAAAATGAACACAGGACACTCACCTTGAAATGTCTTTGGGATCCTTTGAAAAATAAATCAAAGATCCTCTGCAGGAAGTGCACATTAAAAGATTTCTGCTCATCTGTCAGATGTCCCCACCGTCTATGTTGCAGGTGTGAGCTCCCCGTCTGGAGGTCAGCTTCTTGTTTCTCTGGGCAGTCTGCTTGATGACCAGCACTGGCATCATGTAAAGCTGGAGCGCCTCAGTTCTCACCTCAACCTCACCGTGGATACGAACACGCAGCAGGTTCAGATACCGTTGGAGCTCAACCACTGGCACATTCACACGGTGAGAAAACACACAATTTAAATCTCTTTATTTCTTCTGGCTTTGATTGCACTTTGTTTATAAAAAATACATATTAATTATGCTCTTCCGCATAAATGATCTGTTACAGTGCCTTTCAGTGGCTTTATTTTATTCATATTTAACAGTTGAATGAACTAAAATAATGCTTTTCCTCTGCTCAGACACCTGCTCAACTTCAGCACTCGGGCTATCCTAAATGCCCCAACATTACTCTAAAGCAGTAAAGTTTCAGAGTGGAGCAGTTTATTCTTTGTATATTTCTGGATTTATTAGAATATGACACGATGGCAAGCCATAGATTAAATAACTGGTAAAGGGGTATTCAACATACTGTACATTTGCCATATAATTGTGCTATACTTTTAATGCTTAATGTAGTAAACATGTCTATGTTTACATTACTTTTCTGCTGTTGGTGATGATAGGATAGATGGTCTTACCAGCTTTGACTCCTGTATAAATGCGGTTTTACTTTCCTAATAGTGAAAATGAGGTTAATCCAACTATCTCATTCTAAAAAGTATTACCCGACCAAAAATATCAAAAAGTGCAACTTCTTCAATCACATTTACACATAACCACAATGCAGTTTTGGGGATTTAAAGGCTATGCAATACAAATTCCACATAGCTGAACATGACGGAAGTTGTGACTTAACCAACCCTATACCAGTGCATGGTTAGCCTCATTCATACCCAAACTGTCACTCTACAGTAATAAAGTTCAGATTTTTTAAGTCACTTTTTTTTTTTAAAGTCCATCATTAACTTTAACTGTATTTCAATTTGGCTGTGCATAATGAGTCTTTCGTGGTTGTTATTGTTTTTTTATTATTGCGCCATAGCAGAATGTTCAACCATGACAATGACTAATTCAACTGTAATCTGGACTCTAAGATTTAAAATTGATCAAAGGGACATAACTTTGCACATATTTTTTTATGTGCAGTTGTGTCCAGTAGTAACTCATTCAAGTAGTGCAGCAAATACATAAAGACGATTAACCAACCAAGCACCAAAAGCTACTTTTGCATAACAGAAATCAGAGTGGGATTTTTGGTCAGTGAATCACATGTGATACTAAAAATGTATCAATTCTCCCTTTGGCAAATGATGAAGTGGGGATTGTTCAGTTCAGCTCAGGTTGTTCTGCTGTTTCGTTTGTTTCACTACAGTATGCATGTTTACATTTTATACAGTTAAGTGTGGGAGCTGTACAGAGCCATGGACTACAGAAGCCCATCCTCCCCAACAGGAACTTTCATGGCTGCATGGAAAACCTACTGTACACTGACTTCAACCTGTTCAGCTTGGCCAAAAGGAAAAGCCCTCAGGTCACTGCTGTGGTAAGTTATTTTGTTTCAGAGCATCATTATGATAATCTGTCTTTCAGAGTTAATTTGAAGAACAAACAACTGACCTTGGCCATGTGTGAGTTGGCTAGCTTAAGCGGGCTCAAAGTCTTTTATGATGCTGTGCTTTCCTGCTCTTTGGTTCTTTAGGAACCCTACCTACTCATGACTTCTGAAATTCTACCATTTAGTCATGAGCAGAGATTTCTGGGGAACTTTTTTTGAGTGGACTACTTCATTAAATAAAAAAGGAAACATTTTTGCAGTTTTAGAAAAAAAAATGAAAAGAGGTTTTTCAACTAATGTTTGGCAGTACACAGCCAAATCAAACTGAAAATCAGCTTAAGTCGATTGCTGTTCAACATAGCACCTCCAGCTCCACTTTTTCATTTACACAAAGCTTTTTTTGTCAGTTTTTTTCTTTTGTTGTATGTACAAGAAAAAATAAATCTGATTTCTCATTTGATTGGAAAATAGATGTAATGCAGTTTTCATCAGGAAGAAAAGCCAAATGGAAAAGCCACAGATGACTCAAAGTCATTGATTCATATTTGGATTCTGGATAAGTTTTGGATTGGAAATGTTTGGGTTGTTTTGTTATAATTTTTCCCTTATTATAAAAGTATTCTGAATGAAAGCTGCATTTCTCAACCTTGGCTAGAAGCTACAGCTTTGAGCCATAAATGAAAATCCCAATTGACAATAAAATAAGTTGAGGTAAAGTTGACATTGAATGCATCTTATTATCTTATTATTTTAAAGATATTCACATAGAGTAAGTCTGAAAATCTTGTTTTGTGTCATCACACAAGAAAAAACACATTGGTGTATTTTAACAAGCCCTTTTGAGGCATTACAAAAAGTAAAGTGTTTTTAATGTTTTTATAATATTTTAAGGCCACACTATTCAGTCAAATTTAACATTTGCACAAGGCCATGAGGTATAAAGTATATAGTATATAGTTGTAGTTAAAACTTATCCAGCACACAAACACACAATTATACAGTTGTTCTTTACTTTGTTCCTCTCAGAGACACAGGCTTTGATTTGTCACTATGATGTGCTGCATCACATCTACACGAATATTTCTTATTGAAATTCAAGGCTTAGTGTTTTGCTATGGACACTTGTGGGTGAAAGGAGTTAATGATTAAAAGCACACAGACCTTTATAAAACAGACCCATTTATACTGCATAATATTTTACAGTCCTTTTCTAATTTTACTCCCACTTGCAATTCCTTTTTTTGATTCTGCTATTTTCCTGCTAATAAATGCTATCTTGAAGGTGATATCATTTCTAAGTTTAAGTTTTGCTTCTGCGAAAAGCCCTTACCCATTTGCGAAGAGCCTTCTGTAACCTTAGTTACTTTTCCATCCATCCATTCTCTTCCATTTCTCCAGGGTCAGGTCCAAGCTAAGACTTTTGTTTACTTTTTATTGTTAATGAATATAATCTCTCAGCAGTACAAATATTAGATGCTGTCACAAAATAAAACTGTCAGACTTTTTCCCTTTCTTTTCTTTTTTCCTTTTCCATTATCTTTACCCCTGTGTTCATGATGGTAATGCTTACTGTCATGAATATTTTTGTCATCAAGATTATTCCTATCAAATGCATCATCATGCTCTTTATTTATACACCCTTTGTCATCCTCAGCATCATTAGTATTATCTTAATCTTTTTTTAATATTATAAAAAATAGTATCACATCTTCATTGTGGAGCTACAAAGCCCAAAGCAAAGGAAGCTTTGAAAAAAGATTTAAGAAAACATGAAGAAAAGTGTATTATGTTGTGAGAATTGTCTACATCTGTTCCACAGTATTCCAATAATATTGCATCGCTAACATTTTAAAGTTTTTTCCCCCTAATTTTTAGTCAGAATATATCTTTTTGGTATCTTTTTTCTCCTGATTTCCCCAAATAATACAGGGATTAAAATAAGTGCGGTCTTTGTGACCCTGATGCTTCATGTTTTTAATGGAACTAATATCAGTATGGTAATACAGGTGTCCTTTTTTCAAGTGGAGCTAATGAGACCTGTGTGACATCACGTCAAACCGAGTCAGCCTCTGCGGTTGTTGAATATTCATGTTTTTATCATGTCTTTCACTGTCATTTCTCCCACTCCCTTCCTTTCTTTCCTTCTCAGGGCAATGTGACCTTTTCTTGTGAAGAGCCGGTTTCAGTCGCTGTGACGTTTACTGACACCCACAGCTTCCTCCTGCTGCCTGGACTGCCATCATGGACATCGGGGGTGGTTTCTCTAACACTGCAATTCAGGACGTGGAACAAAGCAGGGCTGCTTCTCACCTTTGACCTTCCACAGCAGAAAGGTGCTGTCTTCTTGTATCTAAGAGAAGCCAGGCTTCGCCTTCAGATCAGTCAAGTTAACAAGACGCTCCTGGAGCTTAGTACAGGTATGTCCAGTCATGATTGTCCATGGACACATCTAAATCTACTGATCTTCACCTAACATGTTGGTGAAATTCAAATCAATGTACATTTATGGTTTATAGAGGCTGCTTATGAGATACCTTTGACGTCCTCCCAACGATACCTCCTATGTCCCTTATTATGTAACTTTTATTTACAAACTTTCAAGTTCAATTAAGCTGTGCTTTTCCAAAGTGAAGAAGATTATAGAGGTTATATTTCCTTCAATTTCTAGTTCTGTTCATTTGTATTTACATTGGTTATTTGTGGCAAAGCTGTCACAGAAGATGCCCATTCACCGATGGATGCCACTATTTTTTTTTTCCGAGGGAAACTTTGACAAGTATGGGGATTTAGGATGGAGCTGCAAACCTGCTGACTGGTGCAGAACTACGTGAAGAATGGTCTCCTGTGTACAATCCATGTCTCTCTGGAGCTATGCTCTTTCCTGATTTCTATGACTGTCACATTTTTCATACCACCTTTTGGTGTGGCTGTTTGAAACACACATTTTGTCCCCCCATATGACATAACCATTTAAAAGAATAGCAATTAAGAGAACAAGTCCATAGCCAAAACCAGCACACCAAAACAGCTACATGTACTCACAAAGACCCTGTGGTCATATAAATGTTACCAAAAGCATCTTTTAGGGCTCCTAATTTGTTTAATGCGTCTTAAAATACAAAATCCAGGGTTTTATGTCTTTGAAAAAAATCTTCTGTTGTTTCTGCTGGTGTAATACAGCTGCTTTCACAAGTAATCCATTCTTATTACAGTTTGTCCTTATAATTGTTAACCAACCCCATGAAATGAAAATACAAAGAATGATTTTTAAAAAAAACATTTCCGGCAATTACTGTGATGAAATACATTTCTGTTGAACTTGTAAACAATTTAAACGGCTTCTACAGAGTAAAGATTTATCCAAGTCATGTTTACCAGGAAATGGCGAAATGACTTAGGCTACCCAAATTATGCACTGACAAACCCAAAGGGAATCTAAACTCTACGCTTGTACAAGGGACACAGGATCTAAGCCAGGGGTGTCCAAAGTTGGTCTTCAGGTCCTGCTGTCCTGCAGGTTTTGGATGTTTCCTGCTTCAGCAAACCTGAATAAGATTATATAATATAAAAGCTTTATTGTCATAACATACAGCAATATTAAGGAACAACTCCATGATTGTGTTTAAAAACAGCCCTGCAATCCGTAAAATGACTGAGAGTCTCTCATAGCACATAGAAACTGACAAGCATTTATATACACTATATTACCAAAAGTATTCGCTCGCCCACTCAGATAATCAGACCTAAGTGTTCCAATCACTTCCATGGTCAATGGTGTGTATAAAATCAAGCACCTACACATGCAGACTACTTTTACAAACATTTGTGAAAGAGTGGGTTGCTCAGCTCAGTGAATTCCTCCGTAAACGGCAGAGAGACCTGACCTCAACCCAAAAGAACACCTTTGGGATGAATTAGAGCAGAGGCTGAGAGCCAGGCCTTCTCTTCCAACATCAGTGTTTAACCCCACAGAGGCACTTACAGAAGAATGGTCAAATATTCCCATAAACACACTCCTTAACCTTGTGGACAGCTTTCCCAGAAATGTTGAAGCTGGTATAGCTGCGGAGGGTGGACAGATGTCATATTGAGGCCCATGTATTAGAAATGGGAGGTCACTTATGTTCACATGCAAGTGAAGGCAGGTAAGCAAATACTTTTGGCAATACAGTGTACATTTATATCCCAAGCAGACCCTTGAAATATAAAAATAGCTATATATAAATATATAAATAATTTGAATCAGTTGTGTTGGAGCAGGGAAACATCTAAGACCTGCTAGATTACAGCCCTGGAGGACCGGAGCTGGACGCTCCTGCTCGAGGCTGAAAGCACGTACTCTTCAGAAACATCACCACGGTTTCAAGAATCTTTTCCCTTGTCAGCGTGACATAGTTTGCAATATTGAAATGCTTCTTTATGAGACCAATGGCACACTCTTGTAAACTCACCCATCCCATCGTCTCAGGGAGACATTTTGGACCTATTTACACAAACCACATATCCCCAAAACATTCTGACAGGTGTTTGACATTTTAATATAGACATTTGCAATCCATTTTCTGTCATAGTGGTAAGAACATTTAAACCGATGTTTGTGTGTGTTCCTGCTCTCAGGTTCAGTTCTGAATGATGGTCAGTGGCATTTTGTGGAACTAACCTCAAAACAAGACTATCTGAGTATCACAGTGGACAAAGACGAAGGATCCACCGCTCACACAAGCATCCCATTTCCTCTAACCTCAGATACTCAGCTCTTCTTTGGTGGTAAGAAGACATAAAGAATATTTTCACGAGTACTATTTTAATGGGCTTTTTTTGCAGGTGAAATAGGTATGTTTGGATATATACTTCCTGAATATTTAAAAACCTTCTTTTGTATGTGATATTCTAAACTGTACATACGTGTTTAAGTATTTTGCTGTGAAAGATTTGAAAACTGCTGACACAAGCATTTAGAGCTTGTTAAAATTCATGCACACACCCTGGTAATAATTATATAGATAGTCTCTAGCTCTCCTTTTAGTACCACCCAGAGAGAAATGAATGCAGAAAACTGTTCAGTCTTCCCTCTCTGTTCCCTTTTCCTCTTCCATCTTCTGTCGTATCACTCATCTTCTTCTCTACTCTATTTCTTTGACATTTCCTTGTTTGAAGTGATTTTTAATCTCTTCCTTTTCTTTAGCTTCTCATATACTATAATATACATTAATAGTTCTATTGCTCAGATTCACACTTTTGTACACATTGCATCTTATCTTTTGCTCATCACAGGAGCTGGCATGCCTTAAGCCATAAAAAAAGGATAAACAAAGAATGAAAAATCAGTGCAAAGGCTTCTCACACACACTAAAACCATTTTGAAAGAAAGATGGCTTATTGGTCATCCACTCTTTCACAGGCAAAACTTACTAAAAATATGTACTCACTTTCTGAAAAGAACACGTCTGATGAATATTGCTCAGATGTTCACACCCTGAACAGGATCTCAATGATTGTTTTGCTGCCATGACTTAACTTGAAGTTTGAATAGTAGGTTGAAATTTGTAGTTAATAGTAGATTGAAAGTCTGCTCCAAACCTTAGGTCTTTTAAAATGGGTCATGAAACAGTTTTTGTATTAGTCACCGGTTTTAAGAAGGTTGTTCTTTTTGTCTTTGATATTTTCACACATACATAACTTGACAGTGATGGTGATGATGAAGATGATGATTGTAATGATGATGATATATTTCTCAATTTTATCTGTTTGTATCATATGTACTTCAAAGTATGTATTCTGTGATCTGTTTATTTCTTTTACCTTGTTGTGTTTCTTTTTCATTTTCTTTATTAATTTTTTAGATTTTGATATTTCTTTTGCACCTTTCCGTAATGTTTATAATGTCTTATATCACTTTGAGTTGTCTTGTATATGAAATTAACAAACCTGCCTCGCCTCGCCTAGCTGACTGATTGCCACATTTTTCCATCTTTAGGTTGTCCTGCTCAGAACCGCAGTCCAGAGTGTAGAAACCCATTCAGTGTGTTTCAAGGATGTATGCGTCTTTTGACTCTGGATAACCAACCTGTTGACTTAATCAAAGTGCAGCAAAGACTGCTGGGAAACTACAGTCACCTGCAGATTGACATGTGTGGCATCATCGACAGGTGAGTTTCCCAAAGTACCATCTAAATAATTTCTTATATTAACAAATTGATTAGTACTGGACCAACAGTCAATTTGGTCCAGTACCAAATTGACTGGACCAATTTTTTGGTCTAGTCAATTTGACATTTGACAAAAAAAGTCAGATAAATAAATA
The DNA here is from genome assembly GCA_037177035.1 of Craterocephalus eyresii. Taxonomy (NCBI): domain Eukaryota; kingdom Metazoa; phylum Chordata; class Actinopteri; order Atheriniformes; family Atherinidae; genus Craterocephalus; species Craterocephalus eyresii. The sequence continues at coordinate 9,704,073 of JBBBVT010000015.1, forward strand.
AAGTGGATACATTTGATGATAAAGTTAGGACTAGGATATAACAAATATAATTCGGGTCATTTATTCCATTCGAAGTAAACCACTTTGTCTGGACTTTACCCGCCCACCCAGTCAGCTGCTGATTTGTCTTTGTTTGGTCTTTCAAAAACAGTCAAAACATTACATCTATAATATGGAACACAAATGCATTTTTAACAATAAGAAATGATAAAGCTACATAAATCCATCCCTTTGGCAAAAGAAAAAGCCACAGAAGCCATCAGTTTATTTGTCCAGTTTCTTTACATTTTAATAATCTTCCATGCTTACTGCATGCACAGCTAAATGGATTAATTGGCAGGCATTTTACCTCCTTTTTGGGGTTATCATCAACCTAAAAATAAAAAGGAAAGTAGCCAATGTACTGATTCTCTTGGAAAGAATAGAGAACTGCCATATGTTAAGGTTGGTTGGTTGGTTCATACTGAACTTGTGAAACTGTAGCCTATCATATTTTTCTAAACAGTTATTCTCCAGAGCTGACATGGTAATCATGTTGGGGAAGGATGCGTCATTCAGGAACTTTTTCTGTGTGGAGCGTAAAGAACATGATTTTTTCCCAAAGAAATTAGGTTTCTAAACATTCACTGCCAACTAACCTGTATGATGTCTGTCCTCAGAGTGTTCATGAGGTTTGTGAGACCGAATGTTTTGAAACTCAATAGGTGAAGCAATCAAAAGGCTGTAATTCTGACCTTTTTGCCTCTGTCAGGTACATGTCAATTTAATAATATTGCTTGTCAAAGCACACACACACATTCTCAAGTAAAAGAATCACAGGTCACAAAGGGGTCGACTCTGTGTCTGACTGTATGTCCGATGATCTGACTCACCTGTTGTTCAGTGTAATCTAGGACCTTGCAACATTGTGGGTGTGTGTGAAAGAGAGAGAGAAATGTGGCAGTGTGGCGAGCAGCAGGTGACGGCAAACTGAAAGGGTGGAAACGGACACCTTTCCCCAGCCTTGCTCATGCTGTTCTGTAGACTGCAGTCATTTGAAGTTTGTGTAGGCTTTCCTGGTCTCCCTGTCAGGTAATAGTGTGCAGATTCAGGGAGCTGCTGTGCTGTGTTGATTTAGCTGGAATTAGCTAGAGGCAGTAATAGAAACCAAATAGATTGGATGGTCCTCTGATCCAAGTTACATTATAACGCTGTGTTACACTATGTGAGAAAGTTCCAGCAAAGTATCTTCTCTCAGTCATGTGATCCAAGTTTGGCCCCATATGGTGGCTATAAATCAATGTCAAGTATCTGACATCATTTATAGTAGATTTAGGTTAGTGTTAAGAGCTATAGGGAAGCACTATAGGGTTTTTGGTAATTTTTAAGTGCATGATCTGAGTGCCAATGAAAGAAATTTTCCCTAGAGGAAACAGCCTTGGAAACCTACTTTGCTTGCAGAAGATAAATAATTAAATGTACGGAAATAGTCAAACTTTTCCACTAAAGCTGGTCTCTGGTTTTGACATGCAAACAACAAAACAGATGACAAAACAGCTGGGGGATAAAGGTTGGGTCAACCTTTGGATAAACATTTCACAATTCAAATTTGAAAAGAAGACCAAAATCAACCTCCTGAGATCACCTCATCCCAATTTTATCACCTCTGCTTCTAAGCTAAGATCTTTTTTTTTTTACAG
>JBBBVT010000015.1:9738491-9748610 GCA_037177035.1 Craterocephalus eyresii
GTCTTTTGAACGGCTCTTTAAAGTGAACGGATCCCAAAGAGCCGGCTCCCTCCAAAGAGCCAAATATCCCAGCTCTAATCGTTTTGTACCTCATGGCCTGACGGAACACAGAGTCAAAGAGACTGAAAAAATACAGCTTTTTAGGAAATCTTCGTACAATATTGTTGGAAAAGACAAGGCCAGAGCTGGAGACGTCTTGTTATGATGCAGAGAAGTACATCTTGAGAACGCTAAATACAACATATCAGCTCCAAAAACCTCACATCTGCATGTTAGCCCAAAGAAAAGAGAATAAATCAGTTTGTCATCTTATGTTCATTTAGCTTTTTTCATTAATGCAACTAAAGAAATGGGAACAAAATGTAGATCTATGAGGTATAGGTTGCTCGCAATAAAGAGACTAAATATTCAAATTAAAATGGTTTCTTTGCAAAGCTACAAATTATGTGCATACTAGTAATAAGTGCTTTTTGTATCATTGCTTATTCATGTTTCAGTGTTCAACAAAGAATAAAATAAAAAGAGATTTTTAAAAAAAACACTCTCTTTGAAAAATGTCAGTCCAGCCTAAAAAACGAATGAAGCAGTAGCCACTAAGCAAAGAAAAACTTCAAAAAGCCAGGAAGGTTTTTGCTCAGACTTAACATGGTTCATCAGAAGTGAAGCACAAAGAAGCAAGAGAAGGCTCAAAACTTTGGCTCCGTACAGTGTAAATACATTAGATTGAATATCAGAGTTAAATTCAATCCGGCAGCTCTGACACACTGTGCTGTGAAGCAAGTTGACTGAATTGTTTGTCTAACTGATTCAAATAATCAGAATAAGAATTTTACAAATGTCATGTAGCAGAAATTATTAGTATTTTAAGATTCATAAATTGCATTTGATTTCATGCCAAATGTGCAACAATTTCACAGTTTTACACCAAGTTAGACAAAACGGTTTTCTAGATAAGGAATACTGGCTGAAATCAAACAGATATAATTGAAGTCCCTGCACACTAGTGCAGGTGCTTTTTCTCAGTTTGACTAAATTCAAGGCCATGTAGGCTGCTGTCTACAGTTCCCAGCAAGTAAGAGAAGACCACCTGAGTTCATTGTGTATACTGTAAAAGTGAACTGCTCCATCAGCAGCAGCTTTTGTCCACGTTCAACTTGCAGCATCATCTCTGGCATACAGTAGCAGTTCTGTAGAATTTGGGTACACATTAATGAACATTAACTTCCAGCTGCCTATCATTAAAAACTACATGTGACTGAAAATCTTAAACTCATTACACTTAAAACATTACAAGGCTTTCACATTTTGCTGAGATGAAAGTAGAAATGTTTCACTGAAAGAAATAATCTAAAAGCAAACTGTATTGCTATGAGATAGGTTCCAGGTGCTGTGTTATTAGACTGACTTTCAAAGATGAAGCGAAATGTTTTACAGTATGCTTATGTTTTCTTCCTAAGTTTGTCGCTCATGCAGCAAAGACTCATAGTGTATACTGTATATCTTTGAATTATCTCTAATTCATAAAAGTAAATTACCACTCCATGCATTTGGACACACACCAACACGTGAAAGTACTGCTCCAGTTATTAAAGAGAAGGGTTAAAAATGTGGTATGATGACAGATTTATGTAAGTTTTGTAGGGAAAACTTAAACTTTAAACATTTTTGTATTTAAATCTACAGAGCAACCAGAATGAAACATAAACGTAGCCTACTTCTTAACTACACTGCAGTATTGGGTTGACCATAGTGGCCTACTAAGCAAAAAAAGAAGGAAAATCTCTACATGTATTTATTTTTGCTAACTGCAACTCTCTGGAACAATACTTATTTTCTGCGTAAAAAGGTTAATAGCCTACTATTAAACTGGCTATTTCATGTACAAGACAATTCAACAAACATTACGCAAAAAATTAAAACATTAAAGTATTACAGCAGGGTGCAGAAGTAGAGTTTAAAAGTACATCAAAGCAAAAAGAAACTTTTAAACAAGCAAAATAAATTAAATGAAACAGAAGTAGAATGATTTAAAACCAAAAGCAAGAGAAAGGGGGGAAGAAAAGACTATAGATTAAAAACATGACCAAGTTTTAAATTCAAACTAAAAGGAAAAGGGTACAAATTTGGAATACTAAATAGATGCCTTGTAAATGCAGCTGACAGACATTGTAAATGACACTGAATGTTTTAGCTGATCTGAAGCTTTCTTGGAGTTTGTTCCAGATTTTCGGGCATAGAAGCTGAATGCAGCTTCTCCATCTCCGGTTCTGCAATAAGCAATACAGGGGTACATTAAAAAAATAAATACAATAAAGTAAAACTGTGTATAGTAAACTCTTGAATAAGGCTTACTGATCACAGAAATGCTGCAGAAACTTCATCCAGGTGTGAGATTAACACCTGTCTTTACAACTAAGGAGACAGTTGTGCTGAGTGAATTTTGACCATGTGTGATAGTTAACTTCTAAATTACATAATCTGGTACAGTGCCAGCTCCTGATCTTGTCATTATTTCTGTGTTCCAATTCCAAATCATTATAAGTTGAATTTTTATTGGATTTTAAATATTTTCTGGTGATGTACTATATAATTAGAGGAAAGTCTTTGACTTTATTTAATGTGTACTCTAACATTGAACTGAAACTGCATAGTGAATATTTGTAAAATGGATTTCAGATAGATGGTTCAAAGCAGCAAAAAGTCCTAAGAACTAATCATAGTGCTGACTTTCATCATTTTTTTGCATTCATTTTACGCTAAGCTGCTGTTTGCAATGTTCCCTGATAGCTGATATTTCTTTTCTTTCCATTATCAGGAGTGTGAGTTTGTGAGAAAGCATTCCCCAGTCAGTTGGACTGAACATTGTGCAGAGAATGTCTGTCGGAATTAGCTTCTATGTGACTAGAGTAGATAATTGTCAAAGATTACAAATGATACGTTGATGACTTGTAGATATGTTGTTAGCCTAATGACAATTTTTCTGAGAGAACATTTTTTATCATGTCTTGCCTCTGAAATGTTGTACTCTGAAGTATTTCCAGTGGTGATGAATTTTATCAGTACATACGTGAAAGGGCAAATATAGACAACACTAATGAACTGGAAATTGTATGAAATTTGTGTATTAATGGGTTAATATGTGAGACATAGCAAAAAAAATTTCTTTTTGTACATTACTGTTTTACTGCTACTAATTAAGACACGTGTTAATGTGTCAGAAACTGATAAGTCATTTGGGTCAGACCACTGCTCCATTATGTTCATTCTCTTGTGTCGTCTGTGATAATGACAGAGATGACCCAGAATGTTGTAATCGATGTCCAGGTATTAAATTTTCCCAGTGAGAGTCATTTAAGGACCTGTTTAGCAACTCCCTCGAAAGTGAACAAAATTCTAGTGGAGAATTCATGTGGTGTGACTTTGCCTTTAGATGTATGATGAATTCACCCTTTTTTTAACTAATATGTCATTTCAAATCCCTGAGGATATAAGATAGGGAAAAAATTTGATTTTGAACTGTGTATAAATATTTGGTTGAACCTGAGAAATCCTTGAAAATTCATTTTGATTTCCCCTTGAAAATGTATTTACTTTTATTACTGTTCAGATATTTTCTCAACAACTGATTTTATTTCTCAATATACCTTTTGTTACTATTAAAATACTGCCTTCCTACATTTCGTGAAATTTCTAACCTTCATTGGATTTCTGTTTATGTGCAGTGTAACATGTGGTTATGAGCATTACACAACTCACTGATATAATTACTGAATTAAACATGCTGCTCCAATGTTTGTGTCGGGCTTGGAACTGAGAATGACTATGCTCTTGCCTGCATGGCGAGAGCTAATCAATGCTTGTTCAGATGAAACAGCAGCAATCAGGAGTAAAAGAGGAGGGTGAAGATAGCGCTGCTGTTGCCTGCTGCACTGTGGAGGTGGCCTCAGTAATTACCAACAGCAACCTTCCTGATTAGTGATCTGATGAGAGTGCAGCATTGCAGAAAGAAAGCTCACCACCCTGTGACAGATTAGAAATGATATTCAGACCCCTGTTGTTAGCTTGCGGAATGCTGCAGAAAATATTTGAAAGGAATCTGGTTTTTAACACTGCCCAGCACTGTTAAAAACAGGGTATACGATCTTCTCGTAGAGTCAGAAAAAAACAAAATTGGAAAAAAAACAACAGAGAAATCCACCCCTCTACCTGAGATCTCATTCCAAAGCTAAAACCTGTGCACGCGCAATGCCCCAAACAACAGAAGGAGCGAGAGGAGTTTTTTCAGTGCAGCGGCAGATGCCTGGTCTGGCACGCACTGCTTTAAAAATACCAAAACTTTTCAACGTTCATCAACTGTTATATTTCTTGTAGATGGGCAATCTGAGAGGGTCATAGCCTCTGCAACGCTGACCCAGTTCATCCTGTGTGTCTGGTGTTATATGCATGGCGAAATGTTTCGCTGTCCCTTGTCATCTCCCGTATGTCAGTCCAAATTTTCTTGCCGAACATTTAAATAATAGCCTAAATACTGTAAAAATGGGCCATTAAGTGCTGTCAAGTATGACAATTGCCATTAACCCTTTTTGGATCTTGGCGTTGCTGTAATCATTGGCTTATTGCTGGCAGCAGCCATTAATCTACGTACATCAAAATTATAGAGCTTAGTTTGCTATGAATTAATAACAATAACTCGCCACCAAAGCAAACCTGTCCATCAGAAAAGCTGCCGTCAGTGTCGGACACCAGACCCAAACTGTACTGTTGCTGCCATCTCTGAAATGCTGGCGAGGATGTGTGTGTTTATGTTTTGAGTTTGCCAAGAGAATTGCCAAGGTTTTTAAAGTTGGACAAACAGGTTTTTCAGAACAAATTCTGTTTGACAGACCAGACTAAAGTGGAGCTGTTGGGCAAGAGTCTTTAACAGAGGCCGAACACCACACATCAGCAGAATCATCTGATGTGAACTGCCGTGCACTGTAGTTGATGAGTTGATGATTTAGGCTTGTTTTGCAGCTGAACTGAATGTGCAAGACTTATAATCAAATAAAAAAGAGTTACTTCAAGCTATTGCTGCTCGTGTTTGTTCCTCGTGCTTTTGAATTATGGTGTATCAAATCTTCAACACACCTCTTCTGAATTTTGGTTTACTAGCCGTTAAAGAACTTGTTCTTGTTAATCTGAGTATGACTTAATGTGATTCTAAGCCCTAGAGAAGACTTAATATGTCCTGAGGCTTAAAAGCTGATTCTACTCTCTTTTCCATAACTAGGGTGGCCATTGCTGACTGCCATCATTCCTAAAACCTGCCTTTAGCTGCCGGTAAAGGATTGAAATTGGTTTGAATTAGACAAAAATGCATGTCCTGGAGCTTGGCAAGATGGATTCTGCCTTGATTATTATCATAAGCTGGCACACAAAGAAAAGTGTGCATATTCCATTTCCTGTTTACAAGACATGGAGTATTCTATAAATTTCTTGTCAACAAATCTTTACAGAAGAAGCTCCACAAAAGTGTTGTGGGAAATGCAATTTTTAAATGGCCTGTGGATATTCTTCATCCAGTGTGATTTGGTTTTTCCCTTGGAGCTCTGACCATATAATCTGCATCTGTAACCAGATCGAATCAATCATCCATTACTCCCAGAGAAATGATAACACCTTTGTTCAAAAATCAGAAGCAGGCTTTGTTTCTATTCATTTATATTTCATACAAGCACCGTGTCTGGCACCAAATAATGTCTATGCTGTGCTAGGCATGGACACAGGAATCTATTTTGTGCACCAGAAAAGAGGGACGTTTGCTCAATGGGATGATAATTACTTGTCACTTGTTGTTGTAGATATTCTTTTGTTTGTTTGGTTTTATTTGTTTTCACGGGTGTTCACACTTTATCTCAAACTGTGAAATACTTCAGCTAGCACATGGGTTTAAAAATGAACATCAAATAAATAATACACTAAAATGGCTCAGTAAAATAAAACATAGAAAAGTGACCCAAGCAGGAGTTAAACTATCTGAGAATAGATCATCTTAATCATCTTTTGAGGAACACGTAATTTTAGAATATTTATTTCAAACTTTAAAGGCCCACTATATAACTTTTCAACCTTAAAACTTTCTGTACTCGTTTGATGGCTCAGTGAAATACCGAAAAAAATTGTGCTAGCAATGCCCAAATTAGCATATGAATTAGTATGTCATCATTGACAACGCTCTGATTGTTATTATCCAACACAAAGAAAACTATAGTAATAAAATTCAAGATGGATTTATATTGTTTTTTTTTTATCTACAAAGGCCAGCTAATGCAAACTACTGCAGTAGCCTCTTAGAGTAACTGTAGTCTTGAAAACTTAAAAAAGACACAACTTACACTAAATACAAACAGAAAGGGATTTCAGATTTTGGCCAAGCCCTCAAAGTTGAGAGATGGTGAAAGTGCCCAAGCCATGCTTCGAAGCCAGAGCTGTGAGTCATGATTTTGGAAAAATGCTGTGGATTACAAAATAAAACATTTGCTGATTTGTTTCACACATTTATTATTTTTATTTTATTATTTCTAAAGTAATTTGAACACTTGACCAATCTTCAGCCTGCTTCCATGATATGTAGGCTATGGGGAAATAAATATTTCCCTGTATACATATCTGCCAGCATGAAGACACATGGGGACTGAAAGCTTGGGAAAAAATGAATATCTCTAAAAGATTTCAATATCACCTTTGCCTGTTATCAGTGTTGTAGATTTTGATGTGGGTAAAGGCTAAGGATTGTTGTTTGTTCTTTTTACGGCGTCATCTAAACTATCTTCACCAATAATTAGATGCACTGGTACATTTTGTCCCTATCGAGCCAGCGTTCACCTCCTCAGTGAACCGATAAGAGTACAGACATAGATCAATAGGATTTGTTGCTCTTCTGATTACATCTTCAGCATCATTATGCAGAAGAAACTCCATAAATAAAAGTGATTTGGCGGACACAGTCTCTTAAATGCCTCATGTTTTATTGATATTCTGCATGCAAACAGATGGGGTTCATCCCTCCAACCGCTTACCACCTCAGCTCATCTCTCAGAATGTCAGGAGAACATTAGTCTCACCTCTATAGCCCCCACATTTTGATTGATGATAGAAGCTGGGTGTGGTGTCAAGATGTAGAACATGTTTGAAAGATGCTAAGGTGTTTTTAACTCTGTGATATAGTGATATAAAATGCCTTTGGCTTTTATTTTGAAACTATCAATAGTCTACATCATGTTAATGTGTCTTAAAATTGTTTAAAAAAAACTTGTTACACTTTTTTTGCTGATGCTTGGCTAATTCTCCTGGACTGCAGTCATTTTGCGTGTTCATTTGTGTTTTGGCAGTACTTTTGCAGCAATTTGAGATTGACAGACAAGTAATCAGTTGTTAATAATTACATGATAGCCTGTGCACATGATTACTAGATAGATTGGCTCAAGATTGTACAATTCAGTCAGACAACTTCCAAATTGATTGAAAGCTGCACTGAACTATGTCTGTATACATGTTTCTCAATCAATTAAGTACTGATTGAAAGCTTGAATCCACCCTTATTTTGCCCCAAAAGCTGTCCAACATGCCATAAGAGCTCTCCAACACCCAGACCGAACTTACAAAGGTTGTTTTTGCTTTTGGCTTGTTCAGTTGAATGCACATACAAAAAAAAAGTATCTTGTTGCCTCCACTTCTAGCATTCCCATCTGTGGTTCATGGCCTTGCTGTAGTTAATATTTGTTGATTGCAGCTGTAGTCCCTAGAGTTTAAACCAGACTTGGCACAGTTCAGCGCTCCTGCAGGCTTTGATTCATCTGATTCTGCAGTGCAAACAGCTTAATAGAAAAGATTAACAGATTTTTGGAATTCCTAGAATTTCTTGTGGCAGTTTATTTTACATTTGAAGAGCAGCTTAGAAAGGATGAAGGTTCAGCTCTCCTGAACTATACAATGATATATAAATCAAATGATGCAGTTTCATTAAACAGAAGCTGAAGGAAGCAACCAGTCTGGGTCACACATGATAACATAGGAATACATCAGTGATTGCACTACTCAGTTTTCCTGAGGGAATAAATATTTTTCATTTCATTTTGATTTATTTATAATGCAGTTCTCCCCTCAGTTGTCAGATCTCCTGTTTATCTCTGTTCTCTGCTTTGCATCTGTTAATTTGTACCTTTGTTTCTGCCTTGCCTTAGATTTTTCAAATATTTTTTACTCTGAGTCTTTCTTGTTTTTTGACTAACTCCAAAGTTACTTATTTCACCCTTTCTTTTTTAGTGTGCACTCTATTACTGGCATTACAAGCATGCAAGATTATGGAGCAAAGAAAATTGTTTATAACAGTTATGAGTTCATATCTTTCATGTAGCAACGCAGCAGGAGTCTGCAGGGTCTAAATGGTCTCAATGTGGGACTCAAGAGACACAGTGAGGGTTTAATAAAATAAAAGATGCTGCAGAAGAAGGAAACACCAGGAACAGAACTTAAAAAGGGACAACTATAGTTGATTGAAATATTAACTGACAGTTGAAGACTACAGGGAAACAGGACAAACCAACAGACTCTAGACCAGGGATCCTCATTCCTGGTCCTAGAGGGACGGGGTCCTACATTTTCACATACATTCATAATACATAATAAGCAAACTACTGTCATGTGTGTTTTTATTTATTCAAAATGCAGAGATGTATGAGCTTTTTGAAAGGATGCTCCTTTGGTTTCACTTTTGGTTTACAATTAATATTATTGTCATCTTTTATTCAAAACATCATCAAAATTCAGTTTTAATTCGACTTCGATGTAGCAAGCAAAGAACACATTATTATGGCCAGCTTGGTACATAGTGACATTGCCGATGTCCTTAATGTGACTTAGCTAGAGGATTTCCTTTGTTGATTTTTCTTCATGAGCATTTTGACAGTTCCATAAATAATGTAACCAAAACCACTGAATAATTCATATATTGAATTTCTTTTTTCTGGTACACAATGAATATATGAATAACATCAATGCAATAGAAGAGTCGTTATGGCTTTACATAACTGGAACTGAGTGGGATTACATATTTTTTCTTTATATTCTTGAAGTGGGCTGGTAGGAAGGACTGGGAGGGATCAGTGAACAGCAAAGGCTTCAGTGTTTTTATTGCTTTAACTGGCAAAACTACAGACATCGGTAATGGGTTTTTACATTAAACCAATTCAAGCTGGACTGAAAAACCATGGGTAACACTCTCACCACTAACAGAATGAACTGTGTTGATGTTTTTGCAAAACCAAATATATTCACACATAAAATGTATATGGAACTGAGTAGGTAGCTGTGGGGAAGATGAAATAAGATCAGGAAAGAAAGTACACCTGGTTTATGATCAATCGCGTCAATTAAAGAGGTTTGCCCTTCCCCAACTTTTAAATATGATAAATATGATATTCTTAATATTAAAAACTTTGGCTGTTCATCAAACAGGTTTCTTCTTCCTGTTCCACTGTATGTGCTTGTGTTTTACAGACACATGTAGGAGACAGTGAAGCAGAGAGAAGAAGTTTCTCTCACTGAAGTCATATTCCACGGGAATTTTCTTTTAACCAAAAAGTTAGTGAAACTGAATTTATAATAAATGGAATATCTGGTCAGAATTCAATGTGTCCATCTGTTGATGTTGACAGTAATTCATTGCTGAATCATATTTCCCTGATTACTCGGTTTTGAATAACCTAAACACGAACAGTTTATAAAACATTTAGACAAGAAATTATTGCTATTTAAGGAACAGAAGTTTTAGCGACTGTTCTTTGTGATCAATATCACAAGAATCAGGTAGCCCAGTTAAACCTATACTGAGAATACTTATACTTACTTACATACTTATACTGAGAATAAGTAGTCTAAATGTTAATGTTTGTCTGATTTTTGTGCATGAGATGAATCATTTCTAGTAGTCTATCATATTGTTAAGGCTCATATTGCATAATTATTTTCAAATTTATCTTCAATGTTAAAATGAATGAATCAAACAAAATGACTCAGAATTGTTTTGAGATATGAAGAATCTTTCAGTCCTGCTTTAGAAATGATTGTGATTGCAAAACT
>JBBBVT010000015.1:9766829-9779475 GCA_037177035.1 Craterocephalus eyresii
CGAGGCGTGAATGCTGCAATTAGTAAATATAAAGAAACCAACACTATGAATAAGCCTGCTTGGTGACATTACAACAGAACACACACATTTTAGCAAATAAATGACTGCTCCAAGTCTGATGTAAACCTACACTTATGTGTATCTGTGAGCCCGAACTAAAACGAGGTAGCCTACACAGTTTTCTTGGACCACATTATTCACTTTCTACTACACACACTCACTTCCTCCAGGTGAGTTTCAAATATTTTTCTGTGTTTATTTGATCCCCGTTAGTTTTTGTTAAGCAGCAGCTACTCTCCTGAAGTAGCAGTACTACACGAGATTAAACATTGAGCTATGTTATATAGATTCTATTTATATTTCCTACCCACACTGATTGTGTGCTGGTCGTCGCCTTACATCTAATAATTGATCTATGGCAAGCGTCTAGCTTCTTTAACAGGTGAGACTAGGCAGTCGACGGATTGAGGATCGGTCATTTAGAGAGTTGCACAGACAAAGCCTACTTCGTAAGACAAATAGTTCAACAACTGAGGATAAGGGGACACATACACCTGAGACTGGACTCACGTGTTACCTAAGTAGCTGCAGGCGGGGCAGGAGGAGACGTGGATGCAGCCGCCGTCGTGCTGTTGCTGCAATGTGCCGCCTTCGTGTCCGTTTTGCGCGTTTACGACAAAATGAGCAGGCTTGGCACAGGAGGGCATGTGTGTGCGGCTGCAGCGTTTAGGGACCAAGATGTCGGGGGAGCAGGTTGGGGGGCGCAAACGTTTTACTTACAATATAATGATGACTTAATAATAACTCTGTTAAGGGCACTCACTCGGTCAAGAGGGCATGGGCAAGTGCTCCAGCACCACCTGACGTCTACCTGTGCACGCCACTGATACCAACTTTTGATCATTTATCATGATGAGAGTAGTGTTTTATAGTATTGTCAGTTATTATAATAATATTCTGTCAAATGAATCATAATTTACATTGATGAATAATCAATATAAAACACAGACTAATTTTGAGATTCCCAAATATGAGACACTTGAAGTAACTGTGGACCACTGTCTGCCAGTCCAGCTATCCATACTGCTGTCCATGTAAGCAGGACGTAGCAGACATGAGGTGATTCAGACTCACCACCTCAGTAATGGCTGTGCCAAAAGATGGTGCAACCCACAAAATAGCTGCTGGATTTGGCTATGGTTGAACAAGCAGTGACCTTCTCTTCACTGCACCTGATATCAGACAGCTCATGAGGGATTGTGTCACCCCGTACAGTCACAAAGCAATGCTGCAAAGCAAAAGTCCTGGTACCTACATGGCAAGTAATAAACACTGCTCTCTTCTTGAATGTTCGGTGGGTGCACTGAAACAGGAATCAACCTTTGAGTCCATTATTATTCTTACAAAGAAACATATTCAAGGTGAAGCACAATAATAGTAAAGTAATGGTGTAACTGTGATCTATGAGGTAGCCCATATGGAAGTGTGGCTGGAGAAAGTAGTGCATAGTAATATGAAGGACTTTGGGAGAAAATTACTTCTGTCTGATGCATTGCTTGGTCATACCTCATACTATAATTACAATGATCTTTGGATTCCAGCCTGCCTGGAATCTGACCACGGCTTGATGTAACATGAATAATGGAAATCCTAAAGGAGTCCCAATCTGGTTTGGATATAAGGGGAAAATGAATGATTTACATCTCAATATCTCCAAAGCTATGGAGGCTTTTGGTTACCTCTGACAGATATTATGTTATATTGTTATTAAGTTATCATTGTCAATTCTGCTGCAATTGCTCAGCCTTTGAACTCCCAGAATTCATTTTCAAAGTCAGAGAGGCATCTTATTGTACCCCGCCACGTCTGTTTATGTTTCATTAAACAGTTTTATCATATACAACACATGACACTGATGGATAGCGGGATATTAGGAACATAAATTATAGAGCAGACACTGATAGACAATATGTGTGTCTATGTGTGTGTATGTTTGGTTGGTAACCACCCCAGAGAAACCTGACATGCTCATATACTGTATCTAGCACATGATAAACCCTCCCCTTTAACTCTAGTGATCAGTCTTGCATGATAGTTACATCCTCTACAACGGGGTGTCCAGCTCCGGTCTTTGATGGCCACAATCCTGCAGGTTTTCCATGTAACCCTGTTCCAACACACCTGACTCGAATTATTTAATGATTGTGCAAAACTTAATTTGCTGCTGGATCCATTTAAGTCCATTTATTTAAGTTAATGAGGAAGTAGTGGTTACTTACTCATTTTGAGTCTTCACTTTATTCAGGGGTCACAAAAAACTTAACTACTGGTAAGTCAATGAGGATGTAATGGGTATTTACTCATTTTGAGTTTTCACTTTAATTCAGGGGCCACAAAACCCTTTTTTTTATTAATCAATTTATTTATTTATTTATTTATTTTAACGTCTTGTCCAGCATTGTTGCAAGAAGAATGATTGTTTGGCTCCTGTTTGGTGCCGGGCAATTTTACTCCCTCTTGAGGAAATGAAAACTTTATTAGATCAAAATCTTAATTCTGGACTCGACCAGAGGGGAAACAAAGAGAGAGAGAGAGAGAGAGAGAGAGAGAGAAAGAAAGAAGGAGGGGACAGAGGGGGACACGAAAGGTGAGGGGAGTGGGTGTGGGGACAGCATACACCGTACAGAAAACATGTAATCCATACTTACAACATATACAGCTAAGACCATCCTATCCAGTAGGTCATTACACAACAACAACAACTACTACTACCAAAAATAATATTAAGAAGAAGAATAAGAAGAAGAACGAGAGAAGGTATATTGCAAAAAATAACCAATAAGATAATATATCCAAGTGAAACTGCTGTATTTAAGAACACAAGCAGATAAACCTGTGAGGATGTGCTGGAGGACTCGACTATACGACAATGCAGAAACTTTCAACGTGCCAAATATACGAGTGGAGACGTCTAGGAAGGCGTGACCATGCAGAGTGATCATGCAGATTCCACCTCATATCGAACAGAGCCAGAGGCAGCCCACCGACCCCGCCAGGCCTCCCGGGGCAGACAGGGCAGAGGGCCCAGGCCCAGGAGCGCAGGGACCCCCCCGACCCCCACAGGCACAGGGCCAACACGCCACCCAGGGGACCTGGCCCGTCCAGACGGCCACAGCCAGAGGGCAGCTCGCACCCCAGCGCCCAAGCCGCGCACCCTGTGAACCTATCCTGCCCTCCTTCCCCCATCCACACCCATACACACACACACCCATCACCCATCCACTCACACCCATACAACCACCTTCCTCACTCTCACACACAGCAGACAGATCCCATATCACACATCCTCCCACACATACACCATCCATCCTGACACATAGGATCAAACGCATCGGCACTGGCCCAGAAGCCCACAATCGGCGCATCCCCGACACACATACACACATACATATACATACATACACATACATATATACATAGATATATGTATAAATACACACATATACATACATACACATACATATATGGTTCACCGAACCGGGCAGCAAATGAAAATATGCATGAAAATAAAAAAAACACTCTGACCAACACCAAAAACCAGCAAGTACCTGATGTGAAGGAAACAAAAAGCTTTGATAACATTTAACGAATCATTAGTAACCTATTCGTTCCTCGTTTGTCCCTCATTAATTCCTGAGAAGTTAAGCAAATTTTGTGTCCCTTATTGTAAAGTGTTACCTCATAATCTATTGTAAAGTAAATGTAGAAAGAAAATAAAATGCAGTGGGATCTTAACAAAAGTCTGCTTGGCTTTGAGTAACGATTAATTTTTATTATTACACTGACATGGATCTTCAAATGCATGAAAAATACACCCCCTACAACCTCTTACTGACCTGAAACAGTGATTTGCAGCCTTGAGCCAGGTTGAGACAAACATGCCATGAATACTAAAACCAAAGCTCAACAGTTCAACAAACCAAAAGAGTCTGGTCTCTAAAAGTTTGATTGGTTAATTTGAATTCTGTCTTCACTGAAGGCAAAAGTGCAAATTTTCTTTGATACTCTGGCATGGTGACTGACAGCAGATAGGTGAGCTGCGTTAATGAAAGTTTTCCAGGAAGCCTGCTCAGCAGAATAAAAGTGAAACTTATTTTTTCCAAATTCACCTTTGAATGTTGATAGTTATTTCTAAATACACAGAACTACAGAAGCTATTGTGTATAGTAAAATGAAAGTTTTTCCTTCTTAAAAAATTACAGTTTCTTAAACCCTTTGCAAAATTGAAGTCTGCGTAAAGGTAGAAATTAATATGAATTTCTATATCTGTAAAAATGCAGCAATAACGCACAATAACCCACTCTGCCAAGCATTAAACAACTGAATATGTTAATAAATAGAAGGTTTATTATAGAAGTGGAAATGAACACTTGCATGCTGCTCTCTGCTTTGAGATTCTTCCTCTCAAGACATCAATTGACAGACATCAGAAAAGCTCAAACAAACATCCGAAACATGGCTTATAGGAAAGTTTTTCTTTTCTTTGTTTATTTATTGTGCTTTTTCAACTCAATCAAATGTGGAGTCACAAGCAAGCATTTCAAAGCTTTAATACGGTTGTCTTCTTCTCGCTGTAGATTAAAGTAGCTATGTTAAAGAGGATTTGCATTTATATAGCAGGCATGTTGTGCTGACAATGCAGCCATGCTTTTGGCCAATGTGAGCTCTGACAAGCTGTCACACCAATGTATTTGATAATTTCATGCAACCTTTAACAAAAATTTGCGGAAATGTTCAATGAAAGCAGGTTGATGTAGCTTTTTAAAAGTGTGGGCGGTGCAGGTTATTTGTTGAGGACTGGAGCTATTTGCTTAGTGTAATGCTCTGTCCAGGGTTAGTGATTTAATTGTAATATCAAATTAATATTTCTCTTTCTATTAAAGCTAGATTTAACAACAGTGAGGTAGTTTGTACTTAAACTTCATATTTCCAATGTAACTTAGTTCTACAGGATTTATTAAAAGACCTGCTTAGCCATGATAATGTTGGCTCTAGTGCTTGTATAGTGTTTTAGAAGGAAACTATATCAAATGCTTGTCATGCTATTAAAAAGAGAAAAGCAAACACAGTTTCACTGTGAAAATTAACATTACAGTTATTCCCTAGACCCATTTAAATGAGTCTTTATTTGAAGTGTGAATTTAGCAGAAACAAAATAGTTTTTGTTTGAAAGAAGAGCTTACTGAAAGACAGAAATGGGAGGTATTTGGGTGGTTTTTCACACTGCCATAAAGTGCTGCCATAGATCTCAAAAAGAATATATTTGGTGTTAAAAAGTTAAACCCTCTTGGATGCTGTTTGTTGGTCATTTACCCCTGGATGAAACAAGTCTTGCGTCAGAGAGGGAGCTAATAAATCATATAGCTTCAGCTCAGAGAAGCAAACTGGAAACTTTGCTTAATGTTTTGTAATACTTCTTTTTCATTTTTTTATCAAAAACTCGCTAGGTAGGCAATTCAGTAGGGAAAATTAATTTGTAAAAGTATAATTTTCCAAATTCCACATTCAAGAGACTATGACACAAGAACTCAGCTTACTCATTCAGGACTGACAGATTACAGTAGTTTCAGATATATATTTTCAATATATGGATACATTATACTTTTCAAAGTGTTGATATCTGTGCTGACATCTAGAAGTCTGTGTGGAACTGACAAGTAATGCAGCAGAACAGGTTTGTACTTGAAAGTGATAGAATATGTTTTACTGGATGTGTTACTCACAGAATTACTCTTTGATGGACATGCATTCTAGTTTGGATGAAACCAGCAATGCATAACATCATTTGACCAGTCGCATTGTCTGCCCAAAGAAAATCCACTTTCAGGTTATTTCTTCAATTCAGTTTCATTAAATTCTCTTTAATATTTCTGACCTTAATAACTGGATGAAATCCTTCTCGCTAAACATCCCATTTAGTTTGATAAAGATTAAGACGGAGAACAAAAAAATAATCTTATTTTTTCACTTCAACATAAATGAGGAGTGATATACAACGTGGTGCTTTGTTCCAGATTTACATTAATGTTGACTTGTTAGACATGCTCTGTGTAACCTACAGCAGATATTAAAGCCCGAGTATCTGGAATTGATGGAAAAATACACGACACATGAAGCCTTTCAGTGGAGAAACAGAACAGCTGACAGGGCTGATGATACACATCTCCTGGGGTCTTAATCTGTTTAATATTGTTTCATAAAAGTCTTAAGAATCCAAGTCCCCGGATCTGCCACTACATTGTTTCAGTGCTTCACAGGAACAAACAAACCCAAAGTCATCTAGAAGGTAGATCTCTTTTCAGTTTTTTTCCCTTTGTCTGCATGAGTGCCTGTGTGATCAGGAGATTTGACTGAAGAGGAGACAACAGCATACATAAACGTCTTGACAGGATGATGAACTAACACTAAAAACGAAAAGCAACAAAATTCCATTTGGATTTCAACATCCCCAGACATCTCCTTCCCCCTTCTCATTCTGCTTCACCCTGTCTCTGAATAGCAAAGTTTAAATGCTAAACGGAAACGTGCTTTAATCAGTATTTATGTGATTTAAGATGTAGCCTGGTGGTAATAATCTGGAACCAACTACTGTGAAAATAAACTAATTTCTTTAATTTGTACTTTGCTTCACTTTATCTTAAATTAAATCTTTTAATTAGACTCATCTGAGTATGAATGCATCTTTTAATTAGACTCATCTGAGTATGAATGCACTGATAGACTTTGCAATCAAAATGCCTCACAACCATTTCTCCTGTAGAGGAAAATATGCATTCAACAGTATGCGCTCATATCTTTAATCATCTACCAGGAATTAGAGCTTGCCATGTGAACAAGATGCAATATACATCATATATTTCCATGTTCACAAAGTATGAAGTTTTGTATATTGCATAACAATAGTCAAAGGCTATATAGAATAATACATGTACCAGTAGAGTTTCTGTAAAATATCATTTGTAAAACATGCTTATGAGGAAGGCAAGCCAGTATTTTTCATGGCAAATAGAAAGTCCTTCTTGATCTCCTGAGCAACTGAGAAGATGTCAAATGTTTGTTAAAAGCCTAACTAGAAACTGGAAAAGTGAGAGCAGTCCTCTGCCAAGTCCAGTGTAACTTTCCTGATAATTTTATATAAGAAAGAGAATTTACGCCCTTGGAGCTTCCTCTGTGCTAAGCTGCATTACATTAGGGTCAGTGGTTTATGTGTAATCCAGGCGACAAATAAGCAAATGGTGCTCAAAATATAGCTTTGCCTTTCGTCTGCACCAGCAAAATACCACTTACCAAATACTACAAATTTAGACCTGGACATTTAGCTTGAAAGAAACTAAATGCCTCTTGTATTCTGAGTTTGTTATTCTTTCACAAAGCATTGTCTTTACTTGATTTCTTCCAATAAAGCAAAAAATAAATCCCTATAAGCATTATTCATGTTTTTACGGGCAGGGTACTGCATGCCTCATGCTGGAGGTAAAACAGGCAGCAGACAAATTATTCACATTTGTTGAGACAGTGGGAACTATGTCAACAAGCTTTTTTCAGAAAGCCAGAGAACAAAATGTCTGAAGGGCATAATGGAGCTTTGAACAAAGTGCCTATTTCCCACAGAGAAAATGCCAACAGAGCTAAATGAGATGAAGACAATCTAGTAAATGCGATATAATGATTCTATTAAACATTTTCAAATCTGATTTTCACAACCTCACAGCTTTAGTTTAAATCATCATATCTTTGTCATCTCCCTCAGGGACGATGCAAATTCAATGTCCAAAAGGATCCATCTGCGCACACTTCAGATCATGCCATTATTCAGCTCATGCCCGCTCACCTTTTGTAAAAGCAAATGTGCCTTGAGTGTCAATACTGAAACATTCTTCTCTTCACACAAAGGATGATTAGACTCAGTCATGTCAGCAGCTGTGATGATTTCCAGCAACACTTTACTCATAAGAAGTGATACTTTCTCTAAATGATCATGATGTTTTGCGAGACACTAATGTTGTAACTGCATCATAGACGTTTGAATAGGAGCAGAAAATTCACAGTTAAATCCCAGTTTATTATCACTTTTCTCACATGTCTCACACTGGCGGCATTGTATTTCAGTTTTTGTCTGACTCTTCAGAATTTGGATAGTCATACGTTTAGGTTTACACTCTCTTCAGTTTTTACCCCCTTCTTGCTGCAGCTAAGCCCATCTCCCTCCTCAGGGTATCAGCCTTGGTTGTGTGCATGTTAACTGTCCCTTTTAATACTTTTGCTATGCTTTCTTTTAAACCTCCTGATGTGATGATTAACCATGGCTAAACAATTCAATTCAACTCAACTTTATTAGTAAAGCATTTTAACACATTGTTGAAACAAAGTGCTGAACACAATATAGACATAAAATAAAGTACAAAGTAAAAACAGAAACAATAGCAATAACATGTCAAAAGAATAAAACCCTAAAACAATAACACAAACACTATAAATGAATAAAAGCAAGAACAAGAAACTCATGCTGGACTGAAAGCCAGGTCATAAAAATCACTCTTGGTGGGTTAAACAATGTCACCTTCAAACACCTTCAGTGCACTAATTTGGTTGTCCAACATTGAGTTAAAGCAAAGATTATATGTTCATGGCCATCCAAAAAACTTGTTGTAAAATGGTATAAAACAAAGGTAGTTACATTAAAAGTACAGGAACTTAGAGTAGATCTTGCACTATAATTACTTTTCTGTGAGACACACTATCATTCTCAATTTTAACAAAGTGAAGGAGCCTGTGGACAGAAAGAAACACTTGGGTGACTGGAATTCTCAGCAAATGAAGCAATTTTTTTAGAAACATAACAGGGCAATGAAACTGGGCAATAATGTGAGCAAATAAGACAGATAATTGAAAGTAATATTGAATTATAGTTAAATGAATCCCAGGAAAGAGGTCCGTGCTTTAACAAAGAACAGAAAAACTGAAATCAATTAAAATTCCCAGAACAATCAGAGTGATTAAAACAAAGTCAGGCCACCATCACGGTCAGCTTTGGCGAGTGGAAAAAGAAGAATATCTGAGGGTTAAACTTCATTTCAGCGTAGCACAATCACGACAAACGAATCTAGAAATATGTGCTTCTTACTCATTTTGGTGGAACGCTACAAATTAAACATCCGATTCATTTTTAATGACTGGAGCAAACTTGGAAATGAAACAGGGAGCAAGACTCGTGCCAACATTGGCCGGTTGTCAGGGGTTTGGCTGAAAATTAGAGAAGGGTAAAGCGGTGGTTAATGAAAAGAAAAGTCTAAAGGGACTATCATTGACAATGTTTATGTAACATTAATTCCATGCAAATTCATACAAATTATCATATACATAGACATTATCTATGTCTGTTGTTTATGTTGTAAAGATTCAACATACAGTATACACCAGACATTTGCTCTTTCATGGGTAACTGGATTTATCCCACATTTTTCCCTGAACCCAAAGGCCAAATGTGATTATGAACTATAACACATTAGTGGCTTTGTTCTGTTTTGCATAGAACTTTTGCTGTGTCAAAATCAATAAATGGATAAAATATGCAGCAGTAGTTTATCCAGTTACTGTATTTATGGAAAAATCTCGTCTTGGCAGGTATCTTCAAAAAAGCTGCACGAATTGTGATAAACCTCACGGCTACTGGGCTGGGACAAAAGGGAAAACTACCACAAGTTTGCTGTAATTTTTTTTACTTTACCTTAATTTTTACCTTAACAGGATTGCAGTTTTTATTTCAAGTTCTTACATAGCTTACTACATGTTAAGAGGAGGAACTGAAAATGTGGCAAAGACAAGGGATTGCTAAACGTTTGTGTACTATTGATTTTATCTTGATGAGGAGCGACAGTATAATCTGTGCTTCACATTCACTGTGCTTCATGGGGCAAAACATTCAGTTAATTTGATGTGTATGAGAGCAGATGGCTCTCACCCAATCAAAGCTTCAGACACAGTCTAAGGACAGATACAGGATCAAGCCTTCAGCCTCCACACTGATACACGTAGGGTCAGGGGTTTGAGAATGTCAGTGGGACCTTATTGCTGACTACTGGATTGAGGTCCAGGCCTGCCTACGTATATGCCACCCCTGCAGAGATTTTCTTTTCTGCTGACAGGTGGCTGTTTGAGATTATTTTTACATAATGAGGTAATGACTTCCGACCAGTGGCACTCACTTCACATCTGATGAAGACGTTGGAGCGGCTCTTCCTGATCCCCGCACTGACCTCAGGTGCAACACGCTCAGGATCGCCTGCAGTTTGCGTACCTGGTGGACTGGATCTCTGGCTACCTCACTGACAGACCACAGTATGTCGGGCTGAAGGACATCACGTCTGACACAGTGGTCAGCAGCACTGGAGCCCCTCAGGGCACAGTGCTGGCCCCTCTTCTCTTCACCCTGTACACCTTGAACTTCTGTTACAACTCGGAGCTGTGCCACATTCAGACGTACGCTGATGACACCGCCATCGTTGGGCATGTCAGGGACAACAGAGAGGAGGAGTATCGGAGACTGGTCGTGGACTTTTCTGCATGGTGCCACACAAACCACCTATAGCTCAACACCCCTAAAACGAAGGAGCTGGTTATAGACTTTTGGAAGTCCAGACCAAAACCAAGACCAGTCCTGTTAGAAAGAGCTGAGGTGGAGGCTGTGGACTCGTACAAATACCTCGGGCTGTGGCTGGACAAGAAACTGGACTGGACAGCACACACCAGCTACCTGTATGGGAAGACACAGGGCAGGATGTATTTCCTAAGGAGACTGCTGTCCTTTAACACCTAAAGCAAACTTCTGCTGATGTTTTACCAGTCTGTGGTTGCCAGTGTTCTCTTTTACACCGGGGTGTGCTGGGGTGGCAGCATATCCAAGAAGGATACTTCCAGACTGGATAAACTGATAAGGCGGGCTGGCTATGTGATCGGTATAAAGCCGGACCTTCTGGTGACGGTGGCAGAGATGAGAACTTTGGACGAAGTGCTGGAAATTATGGACAATGCCAGCCCCCCTCTGCAGTCTGTCATCAGCAATCAGAGGAGCCTGTTCAGTGACAGACTGCTCCTTCCCGAATGAAGGACCAACAGGCTCAAGAACTGCTTTGTTCAACATTCCATCACACTCTACAACTCCTCACTTGGGGGGAGGATGACATAGAGTTCAGGTGCAACAGTAGTTTACCCTACCACCCCCCCGCCCCCACCGCACCGCCGCAGTATACCCATTCCCATCTATAGCACAAATTTAACTTATACATAAAAAACATATACAACTCCTTATTTATATTATTTAATTCTAATTTAATTTAATTGGTACAGTGTTTGTACAGTTGATATTTTCTTATATGTGTGCTGCTCTGTCTTATCTATGTCATCTTTGTAACGTGCTGCTGGAAACTTGAATTTCCCAGAGGGAGTCGTCCCAAAGGGATCAATAAAGTGAAGTCGAAGTCTAAGGAATTCATGTGCACTGTTTCATAATATTGATGGTTGCCATAAAGGCTTGCCAGTGCCAAACAAGATTCCTCCCAGTCTCCCCAATGGAGAAGAAAAGTGACTTTATTTTCTTCAGTAGTGTAAAAAGATGAATTAATTGCTTTTTGTGTGTGTACATGTGCATGTGTATGTGTGTGTGTGTGTGTAACATGTAAGTTAAATGGAACTTAATTAGAATGGTCATATTTTGGATTACTTGCTGTTTGCGTGTACACTTGTGTCAATGTTTTATCTTATGTCTGTTATTTTGCACATCTCCCAACTTAAATCATGTTAATTTGGGAACATTGCTTTATCTATATCTTAATAAATAAGCATCACAAAAGCTGGGAATAAACAGTATTAGCAGTTATTTTTACCCATTTAATCTGGAATTTGTGGGATAATAGTTTAATTTGCACTGGTGTTATGAAACATAACTATCCAGCAATTAGTAATCATTGTGGTGACTGATTTAAAACACTGCCTTTTGTGTGAAAAGTGATTGAAAATAATCACAAATGTTGTAACAAAGTGATCAAATGAAATATATTTAAAATAATGACTGATAATTGAACATCCTGTTGGGATTGTCTAACAGCCCTTATATTGTTTTGTGCATTTTCCACTGATGATCTGAAGAATGGTCTGAAAATGATCAATGAAGACCCTTTGGGCAATTGCCAGGGGATCATGCTCTGAAATCCATCCATGATGGATGGAAAGAGATATCTAACTTCCTATATTCATCCAAACTTCCTGGAATGTCTAACAGACACCATTTTGGTTTAGCTCTCTTTTTTAAAGCTATTACCTTACTCTTAGAATGTTATGGAGCTCAAACTAAGCCAAAACAAAGTGCACAAGACTCATGCAAATAAATGCCCTCACAATACTCACTAGTTTACCTCCTACATTTGTGCCTGTTTGCATTTATCTCTGCAGTTATCAAATCATTAATTAAATTTATGTTAAATCAACCCCAAGAGACTGGTGTGAGACTGCAGGCACCACCAGCCATCTGCTTCGGTTAAATCATGTTTTTTAGTTCGGATTTAATCATTTGGAATTAATTTATTGGAAT
>JBBBVT010000015.1:9780982-9791710 GCA_037177035.1 Craterocephalus eyresii
AAAGAAAGAAAGAAAGAAAGAGAAAGAAAGAAAGAAAGAAAGAAAGAAAGAGAAAGAAAGAAAGAAAGAAAGAAAGAGAAAGAAAGAAAGAAAGAAAGAAAGAGAAAGAAAGAAAGAAAGAAAGAGAATGGATAGAGCAAAGGAGACCCAATGTTTACTGTCAATATGCTGTGAAAACTGCAGACACAGTGATATACAGGATTCTGATAAGGTTACCAAAATAAGGCTTAATAGCTGTCAATCCAAAGGGAACATTTCTTATTAATAATATCATTTTAACTGGTATAGAATGAAACTGCTGCATTTCACTTCCTGTGTCTGGGTTGAACTTGTAGAAAACACAGCAGAGACAACAACAGAAAATAAGATGATTTGCCAATGGAAGACACCAGTGTCTCTGCAGAGATGATGGTGAGCAGCCAAGTGGCTGTTTGCATCTTTCCTGCAGTTCTGTGCCCGCAGGATATATTTTTTATTCCTTATTCCTTAATTTTGCCTCAGTTTTCAGTCATGTTGGAAAATAAACCTGAAAACTTGTCCAACTTAGACGTTTCTTGGATCTTGAAAATATCTGAGAATGTGATTTTTTTTGTCCATTTGCAAGGTGTTATATCACAGAAAAAAAGGTTGTGAATCCTAAATCATCATTATGGGCTCATTATCCTCTGCCGCAACTGAAACATGCAAAGGACAATAAATACAGTTGTGTTGTGGCCAGGGTGGCTACGGTTATTAAAATTATCATGGACTCAAATCTCTCCTGTCTACACACTTTGTCAAAGGTTTTGAGACTGTAGAGCTCCAACATCACTCACCAGTATGCCAAACAGAGCAATGTCCAAATACAGACAAACTGTTGACTGATGACTGCTTCACCTTATTTAAAATTGCTTGTCTTCCTTAAAGCATGTGTTTGTCCACAATGTTGTTGGTGAAGTGTCTAAAAAGAGTGTGATGCTGAAAAACAGACTTCACTTATTATTAAGTTTCATCATTGAATGTTTTTTCACCACACAGCATCACTGGGCCTAACTGAGACCTGCTGGAGTACCCAACAATAAAAGCATGACTGAACGTATTGTCTGACTTAAAGTATTATAAGTAGTAGTGGTACTGTAGCATTAGTATTAAGGATACTTAATATCTTCTGTATAGATATGCCTATCTTCTAAGTAGAATTTGCTCACATTATACAGACATTCATGGGACCTCAGTCTCTCCTGAATGTCAGTGTATAATCATTGCTCCCTGAGGGTATGTTTGGGCTGATAGAGAACTGAATTAGGTTTACTACATTATTTGGAGCTCCTGTATCTGTTTGTGTTTGTTCCATGGCCCATCCCTTTCCACTCCAACAGATTCGCCCTTTGGGCTTTTGAAACAGATATTGAATTGTCAAATTCAAATTTCAAATTAGTTTATTTGTCAAGCACCTTTAAGGCCGAGGAAACTCAAATTACTTTACATATTTAAAAAAACACATGTATAAAAGTATTAGGAACACCCTTTGCACAACAAATATAAGAACACAAACGTCATAATTACTGTCATACACAAACACACACACACACAAACAAGCAAATATAATTTAAAAAAAGTTAACCCCCCTTCACTAACATAAACTTTTGTCTCTAGTGACTCTAGTCTCTTTTAACTTAAAAAGGAAAAGGTGGCTATATATACATAAAATAATAAGTTAAACATAAACCAAAACATCTGGCTTGACACTGCTGTGAGGAAACGATATCTTGGGAATCCGTCCACACAAGGAGCCAGCCTACCCAGGACCACAGAGGGTGCCACCACAGGACCGCCCATACCAGGGCAGGATGGGGTCCCACCACAGCCACCACGCAGGACCACCAGCCGTTCAGGCAGGAGCAGACACTACAGCAACCAACCCTGCAACCCGAGCAGCCAAAGCTCCCGGGCCAAAAGATCCCCTGAGGAAACTACTTGAAAAAAAAAAAAAAAAGTATTGATGACAGAAAAAGAGCAACAATAAGTTGACATTAAAATTACAAATAGGAGTTCATACAAATGATGAACTAAAATAAAGTTTTAAAAAAAGATAATAAAGTAAAATAGATACAAATATAAACAACTAAATAAGTATATGATAGATACATAAAAAATCATAAAAACAGTTAAATAAGTTAAAACATAATGAATCTAAAATATTGATGATAAATCAAGATAAACAAGTACCAAACAAAATCAAATATAATGTAACTAAAAAGCTAAGCTAAAAAGGGTGGGTCTTGAGCCTCTGTTTAAAAACATCTACAGTCTCTGCAGCCCTGAGGCCCTCTGGCAGGCTGTTCCACAGACAGGGCCATTGAAATAAAATGAGGCCTTGCTGTATGTTTTTTCCCTAACTTTAGGAATTACTAAAAGGCCTGTACCAGAGGATCTCAGGGTCCTTGATGGTGCATCATTTAAACAAAGTCAGATAAGTAAGAACACCCAAGACCATTAAGACATTTATAAACTACTAAAAGAACCTTAAAATTAATCCTGAAACACACAGTGAGCCAATGCAGTGATTTTAAAACCGGTGCAGTTTGTTCCCGCCCCCGGGTCCTCGTCGGAACTCGTGTCACTGAGTTCTGGAGTAGCTGTAAACCTGAAGTACACTTCATAAGAAGACCAGACAGCAAGGCATTACAATAATCTAGTCTACTTGAAATAAAAGCATCAGCACCTCCGTACTGGCAAGAGAGAGAAATGGGTGGACTCTGGTAATGTTTTTAAGATGATATAATCCCGTCTTTGTGACATTTCTGATGTGTGGAATAAAATTCAGTTCAAAGTAAAAAAGAACATTCAAATTTCTCACACACTGAGAAGGCTTAAGGTTTCACAATTTGCATGAAATGATCTCTCACCTCATTCTTGTCCTGGTTGAGCTTTAAGACTGCCATCCATGACTTTATATCTAAAATGCAGTTTAAAAAGGTGTTAACTGGCTCTAGGTCATCAGGAGACATGGCGATGTTAAGCTGTGCGCCATCAATGTAGCTGTTAAAATAACTCCATGCCTCATGATGACTTTACCAAGTGGCAACATGTTCAGATTAAAGAGTATTGGGCCTAAAATTGATCCTTGGGGAACTTCATATCTAATTTCACAGATCTCTGAAGAGCATGTATCCATACAAAAAATCGTTGATCTGTGAGATAGGAATAAAACCATTTTAAAACAAGTAAAACAATGTACAAGTAAAGGTGCACAAGAAAATGAAAGTTCAGTCATAAAACTCTGGGTTGTTTTTGTGTTTTAGTTTATTTTTGTGTTTTATGCTTATTAACTTTATTTGTGAGGAAGCTTCCACCTCCAGCCTCTGATTTCCACAACCACCAAGTTTTTACAAAGCGCCAGAGTATTCAATCACTGTATTCATGACAAACAAAGACAAACTGTTTCTGACTCATGATAGATAGATATCTACAGCATGTTCCTCAAAGAGATTCAGATGCTATAACAATTGTTTCAGTCATATTATTGTACATGGGCACCATCTTGTGGACTAAGTAGTACAAAATAATTTCACACATGCTCCAACACTACTTTCTCTTTCACACCCAGCAGTAAGACTCAGACGCATTACCATACACTTCCCTGTGCAATGTTTCATCCTGCCTTACACTTTTTAAAATGATTTCCTTGTGTATGCTTTACACCACAATATGTGCTGGTGTTCTTATCAGCAATATATTTTCTCTTAAAGTCCTATGTTTTCACAGTTTACAATAATTCATTTAACCCTTTTGCTTTTTGATATTTATGTATGTATTACTGTACTGAAACCTTACTATTGACTTGTAAGATGCTTCAAACTCCTGTGCAGTGTGTTTTTCTGTTTATCATCTTTCAGCTATGCCTAACCAAAAACATTTTATTTGTTGCCTTTCCATGTTTTAGTGGTGCTGCAAAGTAAACGAGTGCTCAGCTAAAAGCTGGAGTTCGTGTTGCTGGTATAGATGACACATTTACTCATATGACGACGTGAGAGGTCAGTGACAGATACACATGAATGTGAGAACTCACAACCAGCGTAAACAACACATTCTGGGAAGTGAAAGCGTTTGCCTGCCTTACACGTGTACTGATGCAATTGAATTTGACTGGGCTGCTCCTGTTTATCTCTCACTATGTGTACACTAACCAAACCGACCCTTCAGAGCACGAATCATCTGATCTGCCCATTTTTTTGTAGCTATCACCCACCTCTAAAAGAATTCTCTCTTTTTCCTTCCTCCCATGCAGCAGCACTGACTGAAACAATGCCTCACCTTTCCCAGATTTCTGTAATTCCCCTTATGTGTTGCAGATGCATCCAGAATCTGCGGGTTAGAGTCTGGACTTAACTTCAGTATGAAGCTTCATTGCAAGTGATTTATCTCTATCTAAAATCGTAGGAAACATAAACATGTCGTTTTCTCCCTCTAGTAACATAGATAAAATAAGAACATGTTAGGTCTAATATTTTGCAATTATTTCATGGACTCCTTGCAGTTTGCATCTAGCTGCAAATTGCTGACTGTTTTTTGTTGATCTATTTTTCAAATTTCTTTAAAGGGGTGGTTCAGAAAGCAGACAAAACAAAGGATGATGTAATGTTCAGAATCTGACTTGGCTTCCATTTGATGAGGGATGTTTGTTAAAGCATTTAGCTAAGCTTCATCTCGCACAGCAGAGGTGGGAGGAAGCACACAGACTGATGGGAAGGGAAGAGTAGGAAAGCCCTTATTGCCCTGGTAACTGAGAAACGGATTCTATTATTAAAAACTGCTTTTACAAAATAATTAACAAGCAATTTGGAGATGGGATCTCCACAACACGACCACCCACCACTCACTAAGCCACACCTGCACGCCCTCACACATGCACACAGGATCAGCAGGTGGGTTCAGACAATGGTACATTCCAGCCTCCCTAAGCAGCAGCTCTGCAGAAAAATCTTTGACACTCTTTTTTTTTTACCCAGTAGTAGGTAGCCTATAGCCTATAGTATCTATGTGGAAAATGAGTAAGTTGTTAGTTGATAACATGTAGTCAAACAAAATATGCACACTGATGTTTGTAAAATCACTCTGCTGAAGAAAGATTTTTACCCCAACCAAGCTTACAGTGAATATTTGTGATCAAGCTTTGGAGTTTGAATGTTTACTTATTAGTTGGAAAATATCTTATAAAGCCAGAATCTCCTGCCCCCTGCTGTATCGTTTTGGTTCAAGCTATCCAGTCTCTCCTCCACCGTCTGTCACATAACCCTGAAATTCATAGGTCAGGTGTCCTCAGAGAAAGAAAACACCACCTGCTCAACACCATACACCATACATGCATATTAAAATTAGTCGAACATTCACTAAAGAGGCCGTTTTTCTTTCACTTAGTTAGGAAGCATAAAAAAGATCCAAGAGATAGCTGCAAATTATTGATCAGCTGGACACAAAAAGGACTAAATTAAAACGATTTTATTTTAGTTATTGATTTAAAATATTGATATATAAATAAACTACTCTCCATGACCTCAAAGCTTAAAGGGGTCCTATGATGTCAAAAACGTGAAAGAAAACAATCCTGCAGATAAGGGTGTGAGACTTTTTTGCCTTTAAAGACACCGACCTCTTCACATTATTCCCATTATGTGGACTTCTATTCCTTTGATATGTTTAGGGAAAGTCTTTAAAGAAAGTAATTGAATGCATTGCAAAATCACTATGCAAGTCTGTATGTGTGCGAGGAAGATAAGAGTTAACTGATTGGTCACCGCTGCAGAGCTATAGCAACAAGGCAAACCATCACCAGCTCCATAGCAACCAGGAGGACACAGGTGTCATTGCTGCATTCCAAAGAAACCAAGCAAGGGTCCAAATAGTGACAACTACATGCTTCAGTCCTTACACGCGCTGGCGTAAAGATTGCATGCAACACTCAGCTTTGGCCTTCTGGATATCACTCACGCACAAACATAAAATATAGCTAAATCTACTTTAAAGCATGAACCTACAAATACCCTACACTCCTCAATGCACACACTCCTACACACCCTTGGGAAATTTACAGTCGAGCATGCT
The DNA here is from genome assembly GCA_037177035.1 of Craterocephalus eyresii. Classification (NCBI taxonomy): domain Eukaryota; kingdom Metazoa; phylum Chordata; class Actinopteri; order Atheriniformes; family Atherinidae; genus Craterocephalus; species Craterocephalus eyresii. The sequence continues at coordinate 9,787,067 of JBBBVT010000015.1, forward strand.
TTAAACGTGTCAACACCCTCTGTCCGCACGTGCGTACAGCCTACAGCTCTACAGATATCCATAACTGTGATAGACGGTCTGTGCGTGTTCACGTGCGCACAGTGCCTGCCTCTTCTGTGAAAATTGCCCTGTGCAATACGTCGCTTCCAACCTGACAAACAAAACAAAGGCTCGCAGAAACAGATGCTCGCGCGCACGCACGAGCAGTCAAGTGAGGAACGCGTCTTCGTTTCCAGCGGAGGTATTCCCCAGCCTCTGTACGACCGGCAGTATCTCTGTGTTCACGGCTCTGCTGTTTTCTCCTGGTGCAGGCTGCTCGAAGCTTTATGAGACTGATAAACATAAAGAACAGACAGCAAAAAACTTTTACTGAAGCTTTATCGTTTTGTTGTGTTTGTGTCACATAGTTTTACGCAGATAAACAGCTAGGGGTGGAGGGCAGAAATAACAGAGGAGACGTGGGAATGTTATTGCCGATAAAATGGCCAAGGTATTTTAATACCTAATGAAAACCAACATCATTAGGACTGTAAATCTAATCCTGCTGGTATCACCCACTTCTCCTCCAGCCTCGCGCAATCTCTCCTCTACTGGCTGTCACCCACCCCTGAAATTGATTTGGCCTGCCACCCTCCAATAGACTCCCCCCCTCCTCCTTCTTTTCCTCACCCCTCCCTACCCACCAGTCACATGGAGGGTAGCGGTGACCCATCGTTCCTTCGATTTTTGTGGCAGTCTCTCTCTAGTGCGCCTCTCAGACGGATAGACAAAACGCACAAAGCTGCCAGCAGAGGAGCGCTATATTTGTTTGTGAACATTATTGCATTTTGTTCTCTCTGCTCTCGCGGAGAATCTCCCCGGAATCCGCTGAATCCGCTGGTAAATGATACTCCGTTATATTTTTAGTCACCCACGGCGGTGATGAGTGGCTGGAAGTCGGCTGTGAGACGGAGCGGTGCTGCGCTGTGGTAAATGAAGCTCCAGCCTGGTGTTCAGCAAGAATGAAGTCCAGACGTGACAAGCTGAAGATTCCCTCTCTGACTCTGGAGTAAGTCCTGCTTTCTATTCTCACCGTCTGCTAAAAACACGTGAAACTGTTGCCTCTGAAAGTTGCAGCAAGAGGGAAATAACAGTGTACATGCGCTGATGTTGTGCTGATGCTGCTCCGGTGTAAGAGTTTTTAATTTAAGTTCAAACTCTTAGACGCTGTAAACAAAAAGAAACTGTAAAATAATAATAATAATAATAATGATAAAAATAAATAAATAAATAAAATAAAAAAGCCATTTAGGCGCACGGGAAATGCAATCAGTTATTTTGCGTTTTCTGCTACAGTGATGGTGGTGAAGACCAACAGCTTCAGTTTAGTCTTTCAAACTCCTGAAGGCAGGAAAGGTCGGAGAAGTTTTTCTGATGACTTTAATCGGTCTCAGTTTTATTAACAACCTAAAACCAGGGCTCAAAACTGGCCCTGCTGGTCTATTAATTTTTAAACTGAAGTGGAGAAATCAAGCTCTCAGCCTTGAACTGGAACCATATTTACACAGCTCATGAAGATGAAGAGATTACGTGTTTTGTCCAACGTTTGGGGCCATTCAGGCGGCAGTGAGATTATTTCCTCCAGTCCTAAAGATTTACTTGTTATTCATTTGTTTATTTCTTGGTTGATTCCTCTTCTTGTGGAACCAGGCCAGAAGTTTCAGAGGCAAAGCTAGCGCATACATCCGTGTGAATTTTTTCCTCCTGATTTTTTGTGGTTTTCAGCTCTGCTACCTCCTGTGCTGTTTTGTCACACCATGCATGAATCACATGCTGTCCAGCACAACACCATGACAGATTAATGGTTTACACTATAGGAGGACAGAACAGTGATTTCCTTATCATCGCTAACATGTGATTTCTGTCTTTGTCAAAGAACATGATTGCAGTCCTCCATCCACCCACTTATCCTTCAGAGTGACCTTTCTTCATATAGTGAGCGGAGGGGGGGATACATGATGCCCACTAAATGTTGATCCATAAGGCATATGAGCTCCCTGCTCACTGCTCACATCCTCTTTCTCTGATCCATCCATCTGCCTCCTGCGTGGACCACCTCAGCTGAGCATGCGCTGTTTCCATTTCATTTTCATTTTTAGACACTTCTTAACATCTGTTCCCGCGCAGAACAGGGATACAGAGGAGGTTTCACGCTCAGCAAGCAGAGAGGGATTCAGGGATTTAATGAGGGATCCGTGACTGAAGCAAAACATTACTATAAGTGCAAAAACAGACAGTATCCAAGAACACATAAATGTACTATATTTATATGCTTTGTGCAAAATCTCATTCAGTCAGCTGACTTCTATCTGCCCATTCCTTTTGGAAGAATGGATATTTCCACATTTAAGTTGTTTTTCTTATTTAGTTTTTTTTACAATGCACAACGATTGATTTTTAAAAGGTGGAAAAATTAGAACAACACCAAAATAAATGAGAGACGGGATAATTCTGTTATGAATTTGCCTGTTATGGTTGCAGAGTTTGCATCAAAGAAAGTCATGCTTGCACCCTGGAGTTGTAGCTCAGCATCAAGGAAAATTTACACATTTAATGTGAAATTTCACCAGAGAGTAAATAAAGTACATAAAGAATAATCTGTATGCAAATCTTTCATTGTTGAGGAAGGAGAAGATGCATCAAATGGGAAAATAACAACTGGCACGTATTGTATAATTATGAGTCGACTAGAGAACGAGGAGTATTTGTGCAAGTTGTTTTCCTTGCCATCCTTCCTGCATTACTATGACAACACGTTCATTAGAGCCGTTGTAGCCAGCACTTTGTTCAGCACTGAGGAGCTTCTGCAGTAATAAGAACAATGGCAGTTTTGTGGACCCCAGAAAACCCAGCTTACATCTAACCAGAGAAATCAATAGAAAAAAAGCCTCTGTGCTTGGTCAGCATCAGTGCGATAGGACTTCAGGGTGGCTGAGTTGGCTGAGCATGCATATTTTAATATGAAAATGGTGCATTAAGGTGTAATGTAACTCAATACAGTTCCTACACTTATGTGTTTGGTGCATAGGATTAAAAAGTGCTTTGGTGAAATAGAATTAAGGAGGAGTTTTTATTTACAAGTCAAGCCTGCATTAGCAAAATCACATACATTGTTGGGTAAAATTGTTCACAACATGATAGTAAAAGGTCGTATTAGATGTTCACTTGCTCCATTGTGGCTGATAACATTTCCTCTCTGCTATTTTGACACACAGTTGCTGACTTTTTGTTGTGCAAGAGTTCACATGAGGCGCGATGCTCAGCTAACCGGTGCATCGAGTGATGCATCCGAATGTCCAGCAGCAAACATTGTAAAAAAAAAAAAAGACAGACTGTGGCATCATGCTTTAGTTAGTGAATCCGTCACCATCTGCCTGAGGTGTCGACCAGAAAGTGGCGGGTACCAACCTCTAAACCCGGGGAGCAAAGCTCTGACGCTGACAGAAGACAAACGCCAAGTTACTGATTCAGCACACTAATCCATGCGACCATGTCTTGCCTTACAGTTTATCACCTACTTGCCAGAGCCCCACCCTTCTGAGCCCATGCAGCCCTTGCAGCCCTTGCAGCCCCTTACAAACCCTTCATCCCTGGAGGTAAGACAGTCAGGTCTCACGTAGACTCTTAAACATGTTTAGTGTTACTATTACTAACACCATTTGTAACAAGTATTGTCTATCATAGCACCAGAAAGTTGATCCCTTCATGACACGTTACCATATATCTGGGCATTGTACTTTATGTTTTAAAGATTTATGTCTCCATAGAGAAGGTGATGAGGTTGATTTTTTTCATATTTCTGTAGACAATGATAGAAGATAAAAGCATGCAAAACATTGTTTGGAGCAGCTGACAAAATACTGAATATTATCAAAAGTAACTCTTGACCTGTGAGGTATGAATTTAAAAAATGTATATAAAAATCTCTCTACACGCTCCATCAGTAATAGTTTCTCCAGATAGATTATACAGACTAACATCATAAACGGTGAATAAGCGGTGAAAAGGGAAATTTGCCACTAGTCAGAGTCGTTGTTTTCTTTTCATTATATTGAGGTGCTTCTGTTTCAACCTATCAGCAGTCCCTGTGTGGGTTGCTTGGCAACGGTGCTGGGTGCTGTTGAGGAAGGCAACACTGCAAACAGAGGTGGCTCCATCCAGCATGTTTCTGGATGTGTGAGCAGTGGAAGGCTGTCACAGTACACTCTGTACAGTAACAAATCTTATCAACTCTGTCGAAAATGAGCAAATTTGACTGGAAATGCAAGAAACTCAAACTGACACAAAATGGATCTACAGTATACATTTGTGCCACAGATGGCATCGTTTTGCATCGCAGACCCCCTTACCACTTGCCACCCACCACCCCTAACATTTCACCATCCAGAAAGATGTTCATTCTCTTGCATCAGATTCTATATTTGGATGAAAGGAAATTGCTTCCTGACATAATCCATTGTGTGCCGCAGTTTTGTTTGACTGTACCGAATCAGATGCATGTGTACGATAGACATGAAAACCACCTGCTTGGTACCTGCTGCAGCTTCATACTCTGTTGGCACGGAAACTGTTGTTTCCTTTAATACAGGATGATGCTTGAAAGAG
>JBBBVT010000015.1:9886448-9899341 GCA_037177035.1 Craterocephalus eyresii
TTGCTCTCAAAATTTATTTTTGGTTTCAAATCTATTCTATTTGATTGAATAATAAAGAAACAAAATTCTCTCCATATGTTTTCAGTAGGATTTTTTGTTGCACATCGTTGTGTAATGACGATAAAGTATATCCTACTTTATTTGGTTATCATTGCTCCAGCTATATGTTTTTTTCACCCTGATCTGGCTTCTGTGAGTATCTGTTTGGATCATCGACTGTAAATGAAGCTCAAAACTAAGTGGTGGTTTAGAAAATGCAGGAAGAAAATTAAATGTGAATCTATTTTGATTGATTAAATATTTTCGAAGCTCGAGGAATCATACAATTATCACTGTGTACTGTACTGTACGTGCTTTGGGTCTTCATTTGTTTGTCTTTTCGTCACTAACTGACTGTAACTCACTCTGACAGGCTGACTGAACATCTGGTTCCAAAAGATTTTCTACGAGAGAGCGGCCTCAAAGTCAGATAATGAAGCAACAGTCTGCAGATGAGCCGTCAGAACCAGGCTTCGTCCCCGCTGACTACGCTGTTTTTGCTGCCATGCTGTCAATATCTATGGCAATAGGTCTGTTTCATGGCCTGAGGAAGAAGTCGGTGGACGTGTGTGTTGACGACTTCTTCACAGGAGGCCGCAGCATGCCAGCTGTGCCTGTCGGACTGTCGCTCTGTGCCAGTTTTATGTCAGCAGTTCAGGTTGTGGGTGTTCCCTCTGAAGGTTTACGCTATGGCTTTAAATTCCTTTATATGTGCCTTGGACAAAGCATCAACTCCCTGCTGACAGCCTACCTATTCATGCCAGTTTTCTTTCGACTGGGCATCACTAGCACTAATCAGGTCAGCTGTTGCTTCAGGTATTTCATAAACTGTAGTCTATTGTTGGAAGGCTGATTAACGTAAAAGTACTTTTGAGTACCAGGTTACATGTTTTCTGATGGACTCTGTTCTATCCAATTAAAGCCACTTAGACTTTTTCAAAATGATTATCAATATGTCTCTTTTATTTACAATTTTATTTATTTAAATGCAGATTCATAGTGGGTCTTGCTGTTATTATGATACCCAATTTAAATTTCACATATTACCAAATGAACCAATCTTCAGAGGATATTTGAAGTTGCTCTGTTGATATGACTACTGTAGAGAGATTTTAAAAAATAGATTGGCCAAAACCTTTCCATTTAATAAATGTTTGTAAGTGGATAATAGACAGCAATCCACTGTTACTTAAACTTTCTTAAGCTTATAAAAATGCACCTGTAAATGATCAAAAAAGGGCAAATATAGGAGGCGAAGAATGATGAGAGATGTATGCAGTGAACCTCTGTGATGATATGACTCTAGCCATCTGCCTGTCACAGTATCTGAAGATGAGATTTGGCAGAGGGATGCAGCTGTTGGGCAGCGTCCAGTTTGTCCTTGCAACGGTAAGCCCAGTCTTGTTGTCATCTACCTCCAAGTTAAATGCTATTAAAGACCAATTTGAAAATATTTCATGCAAATATCTGTAAAGGCGAAGCCTTATTTCCCTTTTGTATTTGCATGTAATCTACGTGTGTTTACATATTCTCAGCTGCTTTACACAGGGATTGTCATCTATGCACCAGCACTGATCCTCAACCGAGGTAGGTGAAAATCTCTCTGCAGATATTAACCGTACTCAACACAAGACAGGAGTTAAAAGCCAATAAAACAATTAAAAATAGTCAGAGCTGAAGCTATCTGGTGGACAGGTGGAACGAGAAAATGAGTCCAACAAAGACTCAGCCCAAGCATGTGAGCAGAACCTACAGTATGCACATACCACCACAGAGCACATTGACATGTGATGGCACATCCACCTCGTGGAAGGGGGTTTACACCAGGAGAAGGCGATCCCAACACTGAGGGGCAGCAACACATCAAGCTCTCAACAACTGAAAACAAGAAATAAAAAATATTAGGGGTAATAACCAATAACAAATACAGAGGCAAACAGAAAGACAAATTTCCTGCCTTTGTGGGACAATGAATTACTTCTACATCAAACAACTTCTTTTTCACAAAATGAAGAAAAAATGATAAGGGTGTGTGTAGTCTAATTTGTCGATGTAGAAACTGAGAAATCTACACAAAAACATGAACAAAAAGCATGCAACATAAATGCAAAACAGTGCAAAAGCTCTGCACTCATACCTCCCTTGACTGCTAGAAGTCACATTATCTGTCAACCAAGTGTGTGCTATGTCACCTCCTTCATCTGATAGGCTAGTAACAAACACCTATTTTTTTTCTGTCGCAATCAGAAATAATCAAATCCAACTTTTAGTTTGTTTAACTCATCTGTCTAGAAGAAAAGCAGCAACCTCTGTGTGACTTTTAAGCCCTGTTTTTTCATTCAGTGGACGGCAGGCTAAAATACACATTGCCGGGGCACACAAGTCTTTATGTGTTTTATATTCTGTTTTCACGTCATGGTTCAGATTTTTGCACAGTAAACAAAAACTTGCCTTTTAGCCCACTAGATTTATTTTATTCTAAGAAACACTAAACTAAGTACTTACTGTGTTAATTATGAGATATTCAACATCAGCCTTATGATTCAATAAACCAACAAATTTTGCTTTTGCAGCCACTGGACTGAATATGTGGGCTTCTCTGTTTTCCACGGGGATAATCTGCACATTGTACACTACTCTGGTAAGGACACACCATTTATAGTCGTATTAGACTATCAATGATATCTATTCCTTAAAAGAAAACAGAACTGAATCAACACTCACATGGGCAGCAAATTTTGCCATCCTGTATTTGACAGAATATCTTTTTAGAAAACCTCTAAGCAAGATGACATGAAAAGAGACAGAGGAAAAAGGCTTTAATTACTGACTTTGGCCCAGGCTTTGATTAATTGTACACTGACCGTGGCAATCTTCATCTCTGCCTGTATCATCTTTTGTGTGCAGGGTGGCATGAAGGCTGTGATCTGGACTGACGTGTTCCAAATCATCGTAATGTTGTCAGGGTTCATAGCAGTTTTGGTCCATGGCACAGTTCTGGTTGGTAGTCCGGCAAAAGTACTGGAAATCGCCAACAATGGATCACGTGTTAATTTAAATGAGTAAATTCATTTTCAATACAACAAATTTTAAGATAATATGTAGATATTGTAATAAAAACAGAAATATTAGTATTAGAACTAGTATTGTTGTATTTATTATTATACATTGTGTACATCTTATTATTAGATATTATGCAGCATTATGGGTCCACAGGATGGTAGCACATTAATTTATGGTTTTGATGGTCTTTCACAGTTTTGACTTTGACCCAAGGAAGCGTTACACCTTCTGGAGCCTCTCTGTTGGCGGTACCTTGGTTTGGTTGTCCATGTACGGAGTAAACCAAGCACAAGTTCAGCGATACATCTCCTGCCGATCAGAGCGAGATGCTCAGTGGTGAGTGGAATCCTATATATGGGTTGAAGTTATTGTTTATTAAGACTTCTTGTATCAGTAATCAACTGCATTTAAGCTGAGTTTGTATTAAGTATAGGAAATGAATAAATGAATGTTCAGAAATTGAAAGCATAGTGTTATAGCATTCATTGTGCTGGAACCTGTGAACAATCTAATAATTATCTGGTGTATTGAGTTATTTTGTTCTGCAGCCTACTGTTTCCCTGTTTCTGCCTTGAGATACGTAACCACAAACTGCATGGCCTAAATCTCTTCAAATATTTATGTCATTGTTAAATCTCATTATGAAACACTGTAAGCTTTAAAAAAGCAGCACAGCCTGAGTAATTATTTTTGTCATGATATGCTGGTACAGAATCAAGCAAAAAAACTTTCAGAATTTCGACTCTATGTTGATGCCTCAAATTCAAAGCTTATCTAAAAAATGAATTTAATTATTAATGAATGAAAATCAAATTAGCAAATGAAAGTACATTGATACTAAGTCACTTTTATGAAATGATGAAGCCAAGACATTGTTCTGAACTCAGGCTGAAATAATAACTTGTAGAGGATTGTGTTTTTTATGCTGAAGTATTCATTCATGTAAGCAAAAATGCTAAAGCCTTTAAACGGCACTTTAAAAAGTAATGCAGCACTAGAAAAGCAAAGTGAATAGTAATTCATGTGGAAGCCTATTGTGCTGCACATAATCAAAAGAAGCAGACAGGAGAGTGCATACAATGAGTTACATAAGATTAAAGATAATCTTTAGTTTGGCGAGCATTATCAGTCGATTCCGGTGGTAAACAACCCTCGCTGCCATGGAGACACAGCATAACAAGTCTTGAAAGAGCAAAAGAATAAGCAGAAAATCTCCCGTGTAGCACAGCCTCTGACCAGCATGAAAAATCCTCCTGGACATACCAAAAATGACAGCCAATGTCTCAAAAAAAAGTCAGCTACAATACAAAAATCCCTAGAGCTAAGACAGAGCCACTAAATTTCCTGCCACCTAGCGGCGCATTCTAGAAATGAATCTCAATGAGTCTGTTCTGACAATCTGTTAAAACATCTTCATCTTTCATTCATCCCAAACCAGGTAAATGAGTCTAACTAACTATATTCAAATATGCTTTTAAATTGCAGGGCTCTGTTTATAAATCAGGTGGGTCTGTTCTTCATCGTCGGCACTGCAGCAACTTGCGGCATCGTCATGTTTGCTTATTATCACAGCTGTGATCCCCTGAAGTCGGGGAAGATTTCTACACCCGATCTGGTATGTAGATTTCTCTGGATTAGCACAATGTCGCACACATACCTGTTGTGCTGGATTTAAGAGTTGTTTTAGTATAAAAATCACGTTTTGGACTGGTGCAATGAGCTGATGCTGCATTCATTGCATTTTGATCATCATAATTCATTTTTTGAATAAGCATATCATTCATATCATATTGTAAATCAGTCTTAGCTCAGAGGGGCCCTGTTGCAGTTCTGGTAATAAAAAAAGGTTTTATTTTACTTTTGTCATTAATTTGTGCTCCTCTTGCTTCTTTTATGTTTTACATACTAATTCTCACTTCTTCCCTTTTACCTCTTTACTTAACTGACAAGTATATGCCATTGTTCGTGCTGGACATATTCAGAAATCATCCAGGCTTTCCGGGTCTTTTTCTTGCCTGTGCGTACAGTGGAACTCTCAGGTATCTTCATTTTCCTTTCTCTGCTTTACATAAGATACCTGTTTAAAACTGATTTTACTATCAGTAACTTATTAAAAGGAAGGGTATTAATAATAATGCATACAGCTGTAGCTCCACTCCAGACATTATCAGTGACAGCAAGTGTAATTTTTAACAGCACAGTTTCAACAAGTATCAACGCAATGGCTGCTGTGACTATAGAGGACCTGCTGCGACCCCGTCTGCTCCACATGCCGCAGAAGAAACTGATCTTTGTTTCCAAAGGACTGTGTAGGTTAATTTTCACTAACAACTGATTTGTACCCTTAGTTGCTTTTGTCTTTATAGCAAGACAATCTAACCTGAAAACCAGAAGATCTGAGCTTTACTGTGTGTTTAGTTTGCTGGGACCGAACACATGTTCCGTTGTTGTGTGTCACTAATAAAAGAACCAGATGGTATTCTTATTTCACATTTAATAAGATGACGGTCAGAAGAGGACGGTACGGCATATTTGCTATAATTATAGTTTCACTCTCAGATAAATGCTTTACGTCATGCTATGTTCATACATATGCATTTTTTCTCTAAGCATTTCTGTATGGAGCTGGATGCATCACCGTAGCTGCTCTCTCCTCCTTCTTGGACTGGGGAGTTCTTCAGGTATGATACATATCCAGATGATCCATTATGGAGTTTTCAAGATTGACTAGAGATGAACTACAATAAAGTATCAACTCTTTGATTTTCTCTGTTTTGTCCTTTAGGGTTCGTTCACCGTCATGGGTGTGGTCAGTGGACCGTTACTGGGTGTATTCATATTGGGAATGTTTGTTCCAGCAACAAACAGGCTGGTAAGAGACTTGTGATTCTATTATTAATAAACATCATATAAGACATAAGAATTCTCTGAAAAAAAACTATAAAATGTTTTAATAGTCATTCTTTTATACATCTTAAGAAAGACTTCTAAACAAGTACTGCCCCAACCATCTAATCCAGGAGTATTCAACTAAAATGTAAACGGGTTTCGTTGGAAAAAAACGATGTGCACAAAGGCCAGAGGATGAGTAGTATATATAAATATATATTCAATCAGTCTAATAATATAATTTTTCAAAAAAATTTCTGAGTAATCAATGAAGATAAATAGACTTTCAATGTTTGTGCATTTCTGTAATTTGTGTACATGCAAATTTATTTTGTGACTGTAATTTCTAGATATTTGTGTGTAAATTTGAAAAGGCATTTGCAGGTTCACAAAATTACTCATGAAAAGGTTTATATATGGTTTACAGACCACATGTTTCACATACAAGTATCCAACTAATGTAGTGATACAGTGATATTGAGTCTATTTTATCTCCATACAACAGCATTTATCTGTTAGCTAGCTAACTTTTCTGCATTCATTCTGCTTGTTACAAGCATAAATAAGGTTATCAAGCTTGATAAATCAGTCAAGGTTTCCCCACTCTAGTCACAAGTATGTTCAGGTAAAAGAACATTTTTGCATTTCATCCAGTTGATATACTGTGGGTAAATGGGTAGATTGTGGGTTACCCTTTGCACAATGGACAACAATTTTGCATATTAAACCACATTAACCACAAAATAAGCTTACTTGCATGTGTCTGCAAACTCAACTTATATCATTCTGTTTGCTTTTACATTATTTTCTAATAGCACATCAATTTTTAAACAATTATTTTCAAATACTTATGACCTACATGAGCATCATTTTTAAGCAATTTTGCAGAGGGAAACTTAAAAAGATGTCTCAAGATCTTATGAAAACAGGAAGGAAAATTTATTTTATTAATTCTATTTTTCTCTAAAATTGTTACTTCCAAATCATGTACAGTACAGTCAGCATGAACAAATTCGATTTTAGTTAGTCTCTGTTATAGATCAGTATCTCCAATTACTGAAAAACGAAAACAGAAACTGTACACCACTGGTCCTCGACTACACCTTCTCATGTATCTGCAGTTTCTGCTTATCTGTATCATCTGTAATTAGTGTAGTGAGGTGCTGGATTCCAGAAAATGCATCCATGTCTTGGCGGAAATATTAATGCTCGATTAATAAGCATTCCCTCTGGGTTCATGTTATTGCTCCATTTAGCAGTGATCTCACATTCCACATGTTCATTATTGAGTTTTATCTTCAGCATTACCTGTGTTTACAAAGCCCTACCAGCTGTTCCCACATGTAATCAACTCTCCTGCAGGCAGGGCAAAGTCAAAACAGATTATTTTTGTGTTTGTTGGTTTTAGCCATTTAACAACCTTCTATACCATTTGGTAGACCTTTTGTTTTGTAAATTTAGTTAGTGGTAAATAAACCTGCCTGAATCATCTCTACTACTTAGTTTGACTATTGTTCACTGTATTAACTGTCACATAAACGATTTCTTCAGAAGCTACAACAAAAATGAATGTTTATTATTGCTCACCAAAGGAGAAAAAATAACTTTTTTTCATTGCTTGTTTTTTATGAACTTAAAGGTTGTTGTTTTTTTGTTGTTTTTTTTAAAGTCCCAGAATAACCAACAAAATTCCCTGAAGCAGAATGAAAAAAAAACTTTTTTAAAGTCAATGCTGTAATGGGGGTAAACAATCTTCAGAAAGTCAAAAACTAACACAAAGTAAAACACAGTATGAACAGGGTGACTGCTACACTACAAATATTACAACTACATATTACAGATCATTTTCTTAGGGCATTGTATACAGGTGGACCTGAGTACAAATTTTATTTTGACAATAAACTGCAACTTGAAAGTTGAAAACATTTTAGAGGGAAAAAAGAATAAATGAATGACAAACTGTGATAATAACTAAGCCACTATTGTTAATAACAGAGAGATCAGCGCTTATTATTTGGATAAACACACTGGAGAAACAAAGGAAGTTAGAGCCAATGATCAGGCAGAGGTTCTAAAAAGCATCTCAGATGATTACTGTATGTCTTCCAGGGGGCTTTTTCTGGAATATTAGTGGGCTATTGTGTCTCCCTGTGGTTGGCTGTTGGCTCATCCCTTTACCCACCCAGTGAGGAGACAATGGGTGTCCTGCCCAGTTTCACAGAAAGCTGCGAACCAAATAACATCAGCCTGAGCAGAAGCACTAACCATGAACAGCACTCCACCTTCACCCCTCTTCATCCTAATGACCAAGGGTAAGTGAGTCCACTTTTACTAAACAATCTCTTGGAGATGTTCCTTCACTTCTTTGCTTTCTAACACAGAGAAGAAGAGAGACAAATTTTTCTTAAACTGATGAAAAAAATGTTTGATTTTAGGCTTTTTAGAAATGAGTTAATGCTCTTCTCACATGACTGTTCCCTTCAGAAAATGTATGCATGTCCAAACTGAACTGTCAGATGTTATTAAAAATACAAAATGTAAAAAGCTGTGAAGATGAAATGTTTAATACCTTGATGTTTCCAAACTAGAGGCATCTATAACTTCTACTCCATATCTTACCTCTACTTTGGAGCTATGGCCACAAGTTCAGTCGTACTCGTCGGACTGATAGTGAGTTATGCAACAGGTAAAATCAATGAAAAGGAGAAAACTAAACCCAGTAACATCTGTGGAACCATAAAAAAATAAAATGTAGTGTATTTGAAGAAAATGTTAAGTTTTACTGTTGTAATATGAGTGAATTCTATTGTTTCTATTTCAAAACAGGACCAACCAAGCGCAGTCAGATTAAAGAGGGTTTGTTGTGGTGGGACCTGAATAAAAAGACGGTGGAGGTCCTATCAGAACACAGAGTAAGTGATTTATTACAAGCAGAGAAGTTTCATACTGTATGTCAATGCACAAATCCTTTTTAGATGTGTTTTTTTTTTTAGATCTGTTCATTTTCATATAATTATGTATTGCCATAAATTCAGTATAATGAACGTCTTGATATTTTGTATTTATCCTAAGACTGATACAGGATGCAGGATGTTAAACTTCCCTGTGTGCTGGGGTACGGTGCAGACGCCTCTGACCCTTAGAAGAAATAACCTGGTAAAATAATTAAATGAATGAATTATTCCTTTGATTATTGCTGCAAGATTCAGAGAAGGAATAGACTGTGAAAGATGTTACATCCTGTTTTTACAGAAATAATTAAATTGCATAAAAGATATGTAAAATCTTGTTAAGGTTGTTTTAAAACCAGAATTCTGGTCTTTTTTTGCAGGAAGACAAAGTGTCGGATAAACCGCATGTGGTGCCTTTGATGAACCTGCACAAAAAAGATGTTCTGTAAAAGACAAAGAGCTTACAGATCTCATAGCTTATAGCAATATTACTCAGAAATACGCAGCATTATTTCTTATGGTATGAAAAGATTCCTGGAACCTAGAATTTCATTTCCTTCTTTCTAGCTCAACTCATTAAAACAAAGTCAGTCTGGCATGCATTGCATGATCATTAGATTTCAGGTGTGATGAAAGGTTTTTCCCATCATTCTGACATGTTCTGGATCCAGAACAGGACTCTGCATGCCAACATGGCACAAGAGGGATTATTTGTAGATGCGTTACTGTTTCATCATTCTACACTTTGAAATCATACTGTACCTTTGGCTTATTATGCCCAGAATTTTCTTATGAAGTCAACTGTATTTTCTATGGAAAGTGAATAAGCATTTACTTTTTTTTGCACTCCATCCAGAGAAGGAAATGCCAGTAATAATACAGTAATACATTCAAAGGAAACACTATTTGATTTTAAATGCACAGCTGTTATGACAAATAAAATATTCTTCACAACAACGTCTTTATTATTGCATTCATACACCAACCTTGAATGCCAGTATACTGGGCATTGGTTGTTATTCTGTTAAACTGGCTGTTCTCATGCGTACAGCAGGCTATAATATAACCCCTGAGAAAATTTAGATCAGGTGATCAAAGTTGATTTTTAATCAACTTTCCCCGTCAATAAGCATCGTTTATCACCATAAAATACCGCTCTGCGGCCCTCTTCCCTCTGTTTGGGCGCACACTGACATCTGGTGATGAACACAGATCACCACACCTAACCGCAGCTGCAGCCATCATGGCTGCCAGCTTAAATAACTACAACGGCAATACATTTTACATGTTCATTTATTGCGATTTTTCTTAATCATTCATTCAATCTGACAAAACTGAAGTAAACATAACATTTCTAGACACTCGAGCCTCGAGATTCAACTAGTGACCTAGTTCAGAAGATACGCAGGTCTGTCTTTAATGGCGTGACATTGTGCTTCCGTGCACGTTGGTCCTGAGTCCCTCAACCACCTCCATGTTCATGCCGCTGCTGCTGCTCCTCCGCCCGGGGCTTCACCACTCATCCGCGGCCCTGTTTGAGTCCTCGTCGGCTACAGCACAGTCCAGCCGCTGCACACCGGGGAGCGCCAGGTCCCTTTCGTTAAGTTTTTCCAGAAACGACGAGAGCAGCCGTTTGTTTAAGTGGTCCGTCAGCGTCCTTTCTTCTTCGACGCGTTGTTTGTTCATATTTGTCCGCGGCTCCACCTCCTCCATCTCGGTGTTTGCTCCATGCTGCAGAGGGGCCGCTCGGTGGTTCAAGGACATGCCGTTCGACTGCTCACCTTCCCCGGACTGCTGCTCTGTCGAGCTCCCAGTGTCCGCCCCAGATTCCGTCTCCATTCTTGATATTAATGTAGTTTGGAGGGCGGCATTTTCCAACTCTTTTAAGCGTTTAGTATGGAGGCCGCAGGCGGAGGGTTCAATGCCAGCCGGGCTGTTGTTGTTAGGAGCTTCACCAGTTTGCTCCATCATGCTCTGCGTCAGGAAAGCAGCCCATGGCCTCAAAAGAAAGCGGTGACGCAGAGCGAGATATATCGCCGCCTCGTGGTTCCTGATAGTACTTCAATGCTCCAACACGACTAGTCATAGTCCAGATGCATCACTCTTTGGTTAAAGTCCTTTAAACATAGCTTCCAGAAGGTTATTTTAGAAAATTACAGATTTGTTGAAACTCTCAGCAGTTTAAAAAAAAAAGTGGTTTAAAAAACTATATATGTCACCCTTTCTCAACACAACTGTTACCTTTTATTTATTGCATTTTAAGCTTATGTTATTCAAGTTTTTCTGTTTTAATTAGTTTTGTTTCTTATTTTTGAATGTACTTTTTAAGGATTTTTCTGCACTTTGTGGTAATGCACTGAATTGTCTTGCACATGAAACGGCTATTAATTTAACTTGCCTTGCTGCTTGGCTTGATCATTGTCCTGTCCATTGGGGGATATACTTTAAATTCTGTTGCTGGTCTATAAAGCTCTGAATGGTTTATGGTGGAAATACATCAGTGACCTAATGACCCCGGCAGTATGAACAGCAGACCCCTTAGGTCATCTGGATCCAGTCTTTTATCAGTTTCTGGAATCAGAACCAGACATGTTCCGCATTTCTCTGATCAAACTCACAGAAAGCCTCAGTTTGGCTGAAAAAAACCCACCTGTTTTCTGCTGAATGAATAAAGTTATTAAGTATGATTCAAAAGTCTAAATCTGTACTGTTTTTTAGTTATGAAAACGTTACAAACTTAATCATATTTCAAATACTATTCATATCTAATTTTCTTCCTTTTCCTTATTACTACTACTACTACGAATAATAATAATAATAATAATAATAATAATAATAATAATAATCATCATCATCATCATCATCACCACCACCACCACCACCATCATCATTATCATCATCATCATCATCAACGAACATTCGTTTTACCCTTTTGGACTGCCTCGGGTATCCGTAGGTTAGGATTCGTTTCCATAGAGACCGGTGGAGACCACCACTGGGAAAGCTTAACTTGGATACAAAGATAACAGGTAATAAAACAAAACCATAAACCCAATTGACTCGTATTGATATCCGTAAAGATATTATACATGTGGCCGGTTAGCTTACCGTTTGCCTCCAGTTACTAGTAGTGTTAGCTTCTTAGCTAACATGGAGCTAACGCTGCTACCGAAAGCTGTGGAATCACAGCTGTGCCTAATATTACCCTTGAATAAACAATCGTGGGCTCCATACATCATTTACATCTCAGTAAATAAGTAAATATTGACTTGGATATTGAAGACACGATTTTCAGCTTTAACTAACCTAAAATCTCCTGACGTTTCGATAACCTGCAATTCTTATTAGCTTATCACAAAGACCCATGTATTTAGTCAGAATCATCTCTCTGAGATTTGCACTTACTGGTTAAAGACACTAGAGTTGCATTTAGCAGGTCATGTTCAATCTCGATCATTTTGTTTGTTTCTTTTGTTTGTCATTTTGACAGAGTTGGACCCAGGTTAAAATGTCTTTCAGAGACCTAAGAAGTAAGTCTTCCCAGCAATCCTCTTCACATTTAAGCGGTAGCTCGGTAAAAAAAAAAAAGGGGTTAATTGAATGATTCTTTTTTTGCAGATTTTACAGAAATGATGAAGGCATTGGGCTATCCTCGCTTGATATCTATGGAAAATTTCAGAACTCCTAACTTCACTCTTGTGGCAGAAATCCTAATATGGCTTGTAAAGAGGTATCCCAGAGAACGCAAAATTCACATTACATGTTACCAAAAAGACACTAGAAATCTGTAATGGTTAAGCAGGAACTTTTACACCACCCATTTAACCACAAACTACTTATATACTGTTTGATTTTAATCTGTGTGTACTATGGCGATATGGCCAAAAAATAAAATCTCAGATTTTTTAAAACCAAATCCGATTTTCGATTTTCTTTAATCTTCCTGTCTTT
>JBBBVT010000015.1:9919239-9933185 GCA_037177035.1 Craterocephalus eyresii
ACTAAATTTGAAGATAAATGGCTTCAGTTTGTATTCATTCATGTTTTACAAAGAGTTTAACCTGAGCCAGGCCTTATGACAATGCTAATCATATTGCAGTCATGCAGGTGTAATATTACATTTGTTTTATAATATCGTGGTATCTGTACTTTGGATCGGCCGATACCAACAGCACAAGTATCGGAATCGGTATCGGGAGGAAAAAAATGGTATCGGAACATCTCTAATTTTTTTCATAACAACTCATGAGCAGGGATATTTTGGACCTTGTTAAAGGCATCACATACAGTAGGTGATGATGATTATATTAATCAGCCTCACCTGCATCTTTTAAATTTGACCAGAGAAAATCTAGCACATATTGCTCCTTGTTTCTGTGATGTTCATCTCATTGAAATAGCATTGCATACCATTTTTGAACAGGGTTGAAATGCCTGCTTTAGTTACATGACACATCAAATAAGTTAATTCTAAAAGGCGTCTTTGATGAAGATAATAATAAATGTGCAAGATGGTTAAACCCTTTGACTTAACGTCACTTTGATTTGGGTGTTTACGCAGGGCAGCTGCAATGTGGATTCAAGTGCGCACAATGGATGGGAAGGAAACCCACCGGGTGGATTCCTTGTCCAAACTCACTAAGGTGGATGAACTGCGTCTCAAAATCGTGGAGCTCTTCAAGGTGGAGCCAGAGAGGCAGAGGCTCTTCTATCGTGGCAAGCAGGTGAGGCATTGTAGTGAAGGTTTCAGGAGTCCAGAAATGGCAAGACTTATCAAAGATTATTTGTTGGAAATTGTTTAGTTTGCTTCTTAAGTTTATTCAAATTAATTTTGAGGATTCTTCTCAAAGACAGTTACAGTCATAAATGTATGAAAACCAAAGAACCACTGCAATACAATGGATAATTGTTGATTTTTCTATTTTTAATAATATTGTTTTTCTGTGTGTTTTTCACATATCAGATGGAAGACGGCCATACCATATTTGATTATAATGTGGGGCTAAACGACATAGTACAGCTGCTTGTTCGGCAGAAGATGCCCCCTCCTGATATTGCTAAAAGCAAAGACAAAGAAGCTGAGCTCTCTGACTCTGATTCTGGCTGTGGTTCTACTCAAAGTGAGTCTGACAAGAACTCGACTCATGGTGAGGTTGAGGGTCAGACTGCTGGTACCTCTGCTCAGACAAACACCCCAGAGCTCATCGATCCAGGATTTGGACTTTACAAGGTATGTTTTTAACAAGTGGTGCCATGTTTATTGGTTAAAAAAAAAAAAGCTGTATTCTTGTAGGCCAGTAACTGAGTTCATTAGAGAATTTCAGTGCTCAAACGTGTAGAAAAGAAAATGCACTAAATGCTCCTGTGGAAAAGAAAAGCAGCACTGTTGTTGAGTGTTGTACCTCAGGTCTTACTGATCCAGCATGAGTTGCTGTTGGAGCCAGAAGTAATTTTAAGATATTTGTTCTACTGTTTGTGCATGTTTCATGCAAAAAGGCTCAGAATTTTGGCTCTGACAGCAAAATTCTATCTAAATGGTTTACTTCAGTTTGTGTTGCTCCCATTGTCAAGCTCACAGCTGTGTGCACTTTCTTGTATGGAAAGTATAACTAAATAGATGCACAAGATGTAGTTCACTGAAGGGATTGGCGATATGGACTTCAACATTTATCACGATAACTTGTGGTTTTATTATTGTAACAATAAGTGCTGATTAAAAACCAAAACAAATCCACCCTTATCTTTTGTACTATAAATTTATCACCACATTCAGTCTTTAGAACCTTAAAATAACCCTACAGGCTTCTAAACTATATCAATTAACGTCAAGTAGTACACCTGTATTGCAAAACTGGTGAGTTAAAACCAACCAGTTCGAGGTAACAGAGCTGGAGCTTTTTTGGGGAATATACTCATCCATCCAGCATGTCTACTCAATCTTCTGGCATGTTTGTTATACAAAAACAAACGTGCTGGGCTGCATGTGAATCGTACACAGTGAAGTCATTGATTGGAATTGATCTTTTTTTTTTTTTTCCCGTGATGACAAATTCTTACCATGGGGAACTTCTTTCATGTTCTGTCCTACACGTTTAGTTATCGGCCATCCCTACTTAACTGTAAACTGGAAGAATCCATCATCATGAAAAATGAAGCTTTTCTTCATAATAACTAAATCATCAGATTTAGGGAGGCTATTTGACAAATCTGTGACAACTTTCAAAAACTGAATGATTGTCATCATTGCCGATTATATGTTGTAAATTATCCACTGTACGGATATGAGAAAGCAGCCAGTGTTCAAGCTTCTAGCAGATGTTGATAACATCAAAGATTCTTTTCAAAACATAATTCAGTAATTTGGTAAATCTGCTTTCTATCGGCCTCTGTTTTTTTTTTTTACTGTAGATTTCATCTCTTTATTTATAGTCATGATGGTTGTAAGTGCAGTAAATTTGCTGCATGAGCCTACAAATTGTTTATCAGAAAAGAGAACGTTTAATATTTGATTATTTTTTGTGCTAAACTATATATAAAATAGATAATGAAGGAATGTTTAATTTACTAATTGGTATGAAAAAATGCTGCTTGTTGTAAAATTTTCTGATCAGTTTGCAACTTTGTCGTTTGTGTATCTGAAGATCAATGAGTTGGTGGATGCAAGAGACCTAAACATGGGAGCTTGGTTTGAGGCCCAGATCGTCAACGTAACAAAGACAACTAAAACTCCTAAAGAAGAGGCTGCTGACGCAGACGAGGAAGAGATCCTGTACCATGTTAAATATGAAGAGTGAGAATAATTTTTGATCTTTTATTTTTTCTCCCTAAAGTTATCTATTGTTAGATGTGTACTTAAAGAATCTTGTCTCACAAAGAAGTCAACGTTGTCTATATTAAGACTGGTTTAACAGTTAACCCAGATTTGCCCCCTAGTGGTGTATTAACAAAGCTTAAATGGCAAAATTTCCTTTCATGCATAAAGTAGCTTGTTGTAGAGAAGTTTTTTTTATAAAGGAAGCATCTCAAAGGATTTAGCCTAATATCTACATTAGAGTACAGCATACTAATACTTCAGAATTGCACAGATCTAATAGCTCTGTACTTGATACAATTACTACTAATACAGTACAAGTACTGTATTGCTTGATGGAGAAGCAGGTAAATAAATATACTAAAAACCTTCCAGTCAGAATTTTTCCTTTTGCAATTACTGACAAACATATTTTCTGTAAGTTTGGTAGAGCATGCGCACTTGAACTTTTTTTCTCAACAAGTGTCCCTTAGGTTTGTCCTTTCCGAATGGTGTTCCTGTGTTTTTGAAGTCGCATGTGCAGTAGTGTTTGAGGAAACATAAATCTGATTGCTGTAACCTGCATCCGCCGTCGGTTCTTATCGCCATTTTAAATAGTCTTTTATATTCATTTTGGTGGGGAGTCGACTGCAGAGCCGTGATGGCATATGGCTGTTAGTAGAGCTATGAAATGACACATTACCACTTTAATTGTTGTAGTTATCCAGAGAACGGAGTGATTCAGCTTTTGGCTAAAGATGTTCGCCCACGGGCCCGTACCGTGTACCAGTGGCACCAGTTGGAACAAGGAATGATCGTTATGGTCAACTACAACCCAGATGACCCTAAAGAACGTGGATACTGGTACGATGCTGAGATCCAGAGGAAGCGGGAGACTCGCACCCTGCGGGAGATCTATGCTAAGATCATTCTAGGGTAAGAGCACAGTCCTTAGAGGAGATCATAAATTATATTTTGTTGGGTCAATTATCGTGAGCTCTATTGTAGAAATGTCTCAGCCAGCTGTGGAGGCAGTCAGATGGTGTTTTTGGAGGTCCCTTGTAACACTGTCTCAATGCAACTATAGTGCTGCTTTGTAGGACGCGTTGACAACTTGTTTTTGTTCGCAGTGATGCTGGTGACTCTCTCAATGACTGCCGGATCATGTTTGTGACTGAAATTTACAAAATCGAGGAACCTGGATCTCTGAGCGACACCCCTGCTGGGTCTGAGAGTCCTTTAAAAAGTAGGTTTCACGTTAGCATTGTAATTCTCCAGAGTGACAGATCCTTTTAGTAGCTGTTCACTTTGACATGATGATTCATCTGTCGAAACCTCAAGATTTGACTTGCGATCTTCTTTGCATGGGTGCTTGATACCTATGTAACGTACTGTGTAATTAAATCCAGTATGTAACATCTCCCAGGATCAAATGGACCTGAGTGCAAACACTGTAAAGATGATCCCAAAAAGAACTGCCGCTGGTGTAACTGCCACATCTGCGGCATCAAGCAGGATCCTGACAAACAGCTGCTGTGTGACGAGTGTGACATGGCCTATCACACTTACTGTTTGAATCCTCCACTAACCACCATCCCTGAAGATGAGGACTGGTTAGTAGATTCTTCATTCCACAATATATTCAGGAAATGCAGATTATCTGACAAGCTACGAAAAATTACCATTTGAATGTTTGCAATTGAAAAATCACTTATTTTTATGTAATGGAATATAACTATGACTTCTTTCTGAGCCCCTACTTGCTACTCTTTTGTCACTATCTGAAAGATTGATCACAATGTTGAAATTTAATTTCACACGTTTTCCCTGTCTCAGGTATTGTCCAGGTTGCCGTAATGATGCCAGTGAGGTTGTGTTGGCAGGAGAGAAGCTCAAGGAGAGCAAGAAGAAAGCTAAAATGGCTTCTGCCAGCTCCTCAAGCCAGAGGGACTGGGGCAAGGTGATGGGCAGCAAATTTACATGTGAAAATGATCAGATTTGGTTATTAAGAATTGTGAATGGTCAAAGTCCTGAATTTAAATTTCTCACCCTCCAGGGAATGGCATGTGTGGGTCGAACCAAGCAGTGTACTATTGTCCCATCCAACCACTATGGCCCAATACCTGGCATCCCTGTGGGCTCCCTGTGGAAGTTCAGAGTGCAGGTCAGTTTAAACCTGTTGATAAACATGGTCTTGATTGAAATGTTAATTTAAACAGTTAAGACAATGATTAAGACATCTGACACTGGGGATTCAACAAAGCTATAAATGTAATAATGAACTGGATAAATTGAGAAGATGCTGAAGGGTCCCACAATAAATATGCTCCTTTATTTTGTTTCTTTCAGGTCAGTGAATCTGGTGTCCACAGGCCTCATGTTGCTGGGATTCATGGCAGGAGCAATGATGGTGCCTTCTCCCTGGTCCTGGCAGGAGGCTACGAGGATGATGTGGTAAGCTCCGTTACTGGACACTGCTTTGTCAATTTTAAGGGGAATTTTATCTCAGTCCCGCTATTAGATTTAAATTTATGTTAAAAATAAAAGGGCTCATGTAAATGTTGTAGGGCTATTTTATGTGTGTAATATTTGTTATAACTTCCCCTATAGGATGATGGTAATGAGTTCACTTACACTGGCTCTGGAGGTCGAGATCTGTCTGGAAACAAGAGAACTGCTGAGCAGTCATGTGATCAGACACTTACCCACATGAACCGGTATGACACTGAAAGACAAAATTATCATGGACTTTAATTTTATGGCATTTTGTTCAGTTTTTACTTTTATTTTTCTGTACATAATTTTTTTTTTGTTTTTCTGTACATAATTTTCTTTTTTGGGCCCATCAGAGCTCTGGCTCTCAACTGCAACGTCCCTGTCAATGACAAACACGGAGCAGAGTCCAAGAACTGGAAGGAAGGGAAACCAGTGAGAGTTGTGCGCAACTGCAAGGGACGCAAGCACAGTAAATACTGCCCTGAGGAAGGAAACCGATATGATGGGATATACAAGGTACAGCATACTGGTTTCTGTAACTTTTATTAGGAGAGGGAGGATGTCGGCTTGCACATGAGGTTGTTTGTTCACTTTACTGACTGACTTTTTTTTTTTATATCTTTCACTTTCCTCAGGTGGTGAAGTACTGGCCAGACAAAGGCAAGTCTGGTTTCCTGGTCTGGAGGTACCTGCTGAAGCGTGATGATGACGAGCCGGCGCCATGGACCAGAGACGGCAAAGAACGCATAAAGAAGCTTGGGCTCACCATGCAGGTGAGGATGACTCTGCTCCATTCTGCATATACTTGTTTTGTTGCAATGGTGACTGCGCATGTGAACATGCAAGTTGGTAGATGCAGCATGTTGCATCAGGTAGGCAAATTACTGTCTATGCTCATTAACATGATTGTAAACGGATTTTGTGGACTCCTGTTGCAGTATCCTGCTGGCTATCAGAAAGAGAAAGAGAACAAAAATGAAGTAGAGGAAGAAGCGACACCCAGCAAGGCCAAGAGGAAGAGAAAATCTCAGGGCACCGGTATGTTCTTTGTCAAGTTGATGGGTTGTACTGTAGTTCTGTTTTTGTGTTTTCTTTGCTGAAAATTACCCCGAGGCCATGCATTTATGGCTGGATGTAGTTGAAAGTAACACATATGACACGGAAACAAATACAGTTGGAAGAGGTGATCGTAATCTCAGGGTGCAGATGGATGTCTGAGCAAAATCTTCTACTGAAGACCTTCTAATGAATGGAAAAATCTGTCTTGTTTTCTCAGATTCTCCAAAGACCTCACCAGCCAAGTCTCCTAAGAAGATCAAAGTGGAGGTGTACAAGCTTTCCCAGGCACAGAAAGCCCTCATCAAAAGTGACAAGCAAAACAAGAAGCTGTGGGATGAAGCCATGGGGTCTCTGTCACTCGGACCGGTGAGCATGGCTGTTCAGTCTTATCAAATACTCTGACCTCAGATGTCCTATGCAAATAGTAGTTAAACGATTAGTGCTAAGACAAGACATGTGTTTAACATTCCCATAGAGGTACACTGTAAACATGTTTTCTCACACAACAATGCTCCAATCGCTCCAGTTAAAATGTTGATGCAGGTGTATAAAAGCCAGCTACGTATCTCACCGCAGCTGTGACCTCAGTGAGACTTTTGGAAGGTGAAACCTTAAAATCTGATTTGAGTCACCACAATTATTACATGTTATTTGTAGCGGCTGTAGGTGTACTTGTTGTGCATGTTACAAAAAGGGACATTTTTAAATTAGTGACACTATTAAACACACAAGTTTAATGTTGCAATTATGATGGGTAAGTATGAATAATTGTTTGCATGAGTTTTAATTCCCCTTTAATTCAGAAAAAAACGGTTAAATTTGCTTCAGAGATGATAATGACCATGTAAACACATAATTGGAAATGAAAATTACAGTTCTGAATTAGACTTAATCCCGAAATAAGTGGCTGGTTTATCCCCATTTTAATTCCGAATTCATTAATTCCTCCATCATGTAGCATTTACGTTCATTCTGCTTTAAGTTAGATCTGGTCGCTCATGCCATCACAATGACACATGTCTGTTGCTGCTCCAAAGATAGAATCAAAATAAAATTTGAAAATGGTTATGTGGGTTTTCCATGTTGTAGTCGAAAAGAGGAAAGGTTTTGACAAACATTTGAGCTTATTGATGTATTTCTAAATCTATTTTTTTAGGAATTTGCAACACAGATGAAATGATGTAATAGTGGAACTGACAACCTTTTTGTTTTGAATGTGTTCATACAGAAATTCTTGAGCAAAGTTGAAGAAGTTTTCCTCTGCATTTGCTGCCAAGAAGTGGTTTACCAGCCCATCACCACAGAGTGCCAGCACAATGTCTGCAGAGTAAGAAATTATCATTATTTGCTTGTAATTGGTGGCAGCTGCAAATGGAGGGATTTAAAATGCTGGCCTCTCAAAGTGGGATTTTAGTTGTTGTTGTGTCAAGTAAAGAGGCACAATGGAGAGATTTCACGTTGATATGTCTTCTAATAAGCACTGTATGTGGTTATACAGTTGAACTGATACATTCTGTGCAAGGATTCAGAGTGAGCTCTGTCACAGATCCAAAAAGATGTTAACTGAAAATTCAAGACAAAAAAAAGTTCACCAGTAGTGAGAAAAGACAAGTAACTATGGCATTAAGAATGGAGTCTTCTCTCCATCTTTTCTAGACTGTATGAAATGGCTAATAACTCCACTGCTTCACTGGTGCAATATATTATAATTTGTGTAAAAGAGAAAACATTTAGCAAATCCTGTTCTTTCAATTGGACCTGATTTGTATTTGGTAACCAATCACACTACTGACCGAAAAAGATAATGGAAAGATTAGGAACGTTACATAAATTCTTTGGTTACATATTATCTTTTTCCTGCATGCATATCTACCTTGTACCTCTTTGCATCTATGGCTAGATGATCAATGACAGCAATCTGGAGAAAAGTAATGTTTGACAGTGAAGTTTAAAGAGTTAAGTTTTTAAAGCCCTTCCACTTCTTTTTTTGTTTTGCGTTTGGCTTTAGGAATGTCTTCAACGGTCTTTCAAGGCAGAAGTGTACACCTGTCCAGCCTGCAGACACGACCTGGGGAAGAACTACTCCATGTCTGTCAACGACTCTTTGCAAGACATTCTAAATCAGTTTTTCCCCGGGTACAGCAATGGGCGATGATCATTGGTTCTGCTCACCAAGACCTCGAGGAAGCACAATGAAAACCGTAAGGGGCATTCTCAGCAGAGGCAATAAAGAATCAGTTTCTCTTAATATATTTTCTATGATTTATAGAACTACATTATTTGTGGACTGAAATGCTACCATTTTCATCTTGGATCGGCCATGTTGTACTTTTAATGATAAGTTGAGATTTTGTTTGTAACGGACTGTACCATTTAAGCCAGTCTTCATTATTAGCCAGGGTTTTATGCCATTAATTGTTGAAGTTGTAATTTTAATAATCCAATGTTTAAACTTGTTAAGAGAAAGTTAAGTCAAAGTGATTTTAAGCCGTTTCCCCAAACTGTTTGGTATTAAGTCATTATTGACTGTATATGCTGACACTTTAATGCTCCTGTTATGTAGAGTTTAGTTAGTCATCATTTTGGTGCAATCTTTAAAAAGATCTGATCATGCATTAAAGACTTTAATTGGTTTCTTTTAATTTGTTATGGCATGATTGGTCAATTTAAACTGCACTGATGTGTTGGGTGAACAAAGGTAAAATGTAAACTCTGACCAAATCTACAAGCACAAAGTGAATACGTTTTTGCTTTCCCGTACTTCAGTCTGAGAGGAAGTGTCTTATCTACGAATTGTTCATTTGTGCCATTTTCTAACTTATCGACTAATCGATCCTTTTAATATTGTCAAATGGAATGTTTTGTCTATATTAAGTTTCCCAAAGTTGGAAAATGTTTAAGAGTTGAAAGACATAATAGACAGAAAATTAAAAAAAACGTTTTAGATTCCCTCTTCTTTTGGAAAGATTTGTGATGAACTAGTCCAAAGATATGGCGTTAACCAAGCACGTAAAGTAGAACTCCCATCTGTCTAGCTCTCTAGATTTTGTCCCTAACACTTAAGCCTAATTCTGACTAGAGACTTAATTTGTATTTTTGATAAAGTTGAAGTGTGTACATATAAATATATATATTTTTTGTCTTTTTTTATAATCTATTTACTGCCATGTTTTTGGTGGGGTGGGGGGAATGGCAGTCCTTTTTATTGCCGGTTTTCTCTTTATACCTGACCTCATTTAAAATGCCAGAAATGTCTTCATTAAAAGTTAGGGTAAATGCACATGCTGTTCCAGAAATCTTGTTGCAATTCAGCTGAGCTAAATTTATCAGCAGCTTTTTGCTATTGCTTTTGTCCGTTTACTTAATATTTTGTTAAAGTCGATAAGCAGTGTGTACCTATCCTAATGCAAGTGTTTTATGTCTTGTGAAAGAGATAAATATTTTCATAGGTTGTGAAAATGTATATTCTCTGCAATTGTACATTTTTTTTAAGGCCATATTAGATTTGTCAGTAGTTTTTAGAATTTTGACTAAACTTTTCATTGTTCAATAAAAAAAAATAAAATTGCATACAGTCTGTTTTTGAGTGGGGATGTGTATTAATGGGCATTTATGACATATATGTTCCATGTTTTTTGGGATTCTTTTTGTTTGTTTTTTTGCCCCTCACACTTTTTTATATAGATATATGAACCACACTCAGACAAGCTCATCTAGTCTTGTAAGATAAAATTTCGGAGTATGGTAATCTGATGCGTAGACCTAATTTTGATTCTTCTCAAAGTGTACCTTAAAAATCCACCCAATATTTAATTATTTGGGTTAAACTAGGCTGCGTATGGAGGTGATTTATATGGACACTAAACTTAGTAGAGTCAGTAAAGTATGTTTTCTCTGCATCGTGGCTCATTTGTTTTGCCCATGGTTGCGGATCATCACAAACCTTTGCCAAACCCGCTAGTGTGTACGTGAGCGTCGTGTGGCAAATATGAGCATATGATCTACCGTCGTTGCTGGCGTGTGATATAATTGGTCAATTTGTGTGTCAATAGTTCAGTAATCCAACCACAATAAACGTGGTTCTCCCCAACAAAGGCTGTGTCTACGTCACTCAGCCAATCACTTGACACAGTTTTGGAAGTGGGCGTTAAACTCCAGCAGCCTGATCTAGCTAATGCTAGGAGAAAATCGATACTGGGAATCTGCTAAACGAAACCAAATCATTTGAGCAGACAAGGGATAGGACTTCATTCTACCGCAGGAGGTAATATTTTCCAACGATTTTCTTTTCTATCGTAGTCGGATTTTTGTTTGATTGCGACGTGTGCCGTTCAGTCGTCGCGGTGTTTGTGTTTTTTTCTAAATGCAGATATGGAAGCAGTTAGCTAGAGGCTAGCGAATGTGAAAGCACGGCGAACTGTGTTGGTTTAAATTGTTATGGTTGGCTTGGTTAGATGAATTACTTTTAAAATGCACTGGTCGGGTTAGCAGTTTATTCATTTTTCTCATTGCATTGGGCGTCTGCTACAGATTCTTCCCCTTCGCTGTCAGCTTGAATATGCTAGTAGTTAATGTCAGCTGTGTAATGCTAACGTAGCCTATTAGCAGCAATGAGTAATAACTTAACAATCTGACGCACAGCTTTGTGGAACAAGCGCATTTTGTCAAATCATTTTCAAGCAATTGGATATAATACATGGGTATTATAATCTTAGCTTTTACTAAAGGACACCTGATGCAACACTGACACAAGTTGTTAGGCCGAAATGGAGTTAAAGGGTCCATGTAGGCCCGTTTTTGTTGTGGTTTAAGCAGCTGGGGGTCAGGTGGCCTTCGCTAAAGCAACCCTTATTAGAAAGTTTCTATAAATTACTGAGATTATTTAAAAGTCTGCTGGAGCAACTTCTTTTCTTTGCAAATATATGAATACTTGTATTATTATTTGAACCCATTTATTACAAAATGTTTTTCCCAGTAGACATTTTTTCTCTATCTATGATTAAACGACACGGAATATATATTTAATTTAGCGCTGCTTGCCTACGGTGTTTGCCTTTTTAAAAATAATTTGTGTTCTTCTCGGCTACTAAAAAATGGACGTCAGTTTCTAAGCATTTCCTGCCCGGACGGGTTTTGTGCCTAATGCAAATTACTTCCTATGTGGTAAGCTCAATTTGCCTAGCAGTCATATTAGCAAAAGAATGAGAGCAAGTGATATTTTAACATTCATGTTAACATTTTAACATATCATTTATGTTTGAGGTTTTGAATGAAAGACTAATAATTACACATTTGGGATGGAGTTATATATTTCTCTTGATTTGTGTTGCTTTGTCCATGTGAAAAATAACATATCAAACAACGTGACCACTACAGAGTAATTGTACTTCCAAAATTTGTTGATAGTCCCCTGTATGTTTTTTTCTATGAATTTAACCTTTTTTCCTGCTCTTTTTTTCTTTTTCTTTTTCTTTTTTTTGCCAATTGTATGCGAATTGTCTAGGGACTTCAGCTACCTTTTAGTACAAAAAATGGCATAACATAAAAACAAATACAGGTGAAATCTAAAGGGAAATTGGAACAAATGCAGGAACATTCTGACAGAGTTGCACAATTAAGTTTTATGAGGACTGCAATCCAGCAGGTTTTAAAAGTATTCCTGTTTTCACACACCTGATTCAAAATAAATGTATCTAACAGCCCATAAAGTTCTGCACAGACTCAGTTGAAGTACAGTCTCAGTGTTGGAGTAGGATGCATTGGAAAACTGCTGGATTGCGAACTCAGTAGCTCTGCTCTGTACTATCATGTTTTGCATTATTTTATTTCATATCGTTATGATCTAATTTGCAAGTTTGTTTGTACAAACAAATTTATTTTATCCTCAAACAGAGAAATTACTGTTTTTAATTTTTTATTTGATTAATTTTTTACATTTAAATCCAGCATAAGTTTGAGCATGACAGTTATGCATGGGCTCATAATGATGTGGCGATAGTGAGTACTGGTTAATGTTTGATGCTGCATAAGTCACAGTTTGAGACTGTTTTTAACAGCAAAGATTACAAATAAAAACAACTGCTACTAATTACTGATTATAAAATTACAATATTGACAAACTGAAAAGCAAACATTTTTTACCGTAGATCTAAGGATGTACAGTCAGAATTTCTGACTTGTTCTGTTGTCTAATAATAATAAGGTAAACCATAAAAATAACAATTTGTAATGTTTGGTTTTAATAAATTATTTTATAGAAATATAAATAAACATTAATTTTGAAGCAAGCCATATTAAGGTCTGTTACTTCCCAGAATGTAACTATTATGGTTATAATAGTACCATTTTAGATCATTATTCTACAAATACTGTACACAGAAAATATTATGATATATTTCCTGAGTTATGATGTCTGTCACATATCTCTGTGGTTAGCAACCACTGAGAAATAGTTTGTTTGGATGGCTCCTGTGTAACTGACAAGGTCTTCATTTATTGCACCTGTACGGAGGAAATTATTATTTTAAGTTCACATCTTGGTGCACAGATAGGGAAATCTTTCAAGAGATGTTGAAATATTACAGTTCCAACCTCTAACACTCCACATAGGGATGGGCGATAACTTTGTACAATCTACCGTCAAAGAAATTCTCCATGGTAATAATTTGTCATTTCACAACAAAAACAAATTATTGTGCAACACACACTTGCAATCCAACTCACACGTGTAGCAAACATACATGGCAGAAGGTGGTGTCGACATGCCGGTGGAGTTCGTTCCCAAAAGCGGCTCAAACTCTTTTACCTGGAACTAGGTCGGTTTTAACTCACCACAGTATTACAATACAGCTGTAGTATTTTTACAGCTCTCAAGACTAAATGTGGTGATACAATAACACTACAAAACTTTTTTCTTTTTTAATTGTCACTTATCGTTACAGTCATAAAAACCAGAAATTTGAGAAACAATTTTTAGCCCATATTACATATCAATGATTTTTACTTCATTAAAGTTTATGGATTTTGTTTTCTAAAGTAGGAATAAGAAATCGGGTATTTTATGCAACTATCTTCCTTGTAATAATGAAAAAATTAGCAATGATGCACTGAAGTGTTTGCAAAGCACTATGAAACGCAAACACTTCACAACAGCGAACATCTGTGAACCTAAATGATCACAGTGCAAAAGCACAAAAAGACAAATATAACTTTTTGTGTGGAACTACTTAAAAAATAAAAGAAAAACAGATCTAGTTAAAATTCATCAAGCTAAAGTTAATTTAGCCAAGTCTGCCACGATTATATATTGTTATTTAAGCCATTGTACAGCATCACATTCTCATACTGTATGTACATTTGTGATTTGTACTAGTTTTGTGTTGGGTGTGTGTATGTGTAGGGCTGTCCAGATTAGGAATTTCTGGAGACGATTAATTGTTAGACAAATAATTGCGATTGACGAATATATTGTGTCTTTTTTCTTTATTGAACAACTAAAAAAAACGGAAAAAAACCTACTACAAAATTGAATTTCCCGCTGGAATTAAATTATTTCTCATTTAATTTCAACTGTAGTATGATTAGCTTTAATAATACACATT
>JBBBVT010000015.1:9933285-9944942 GCA_037177035.1 Craterocephalus eyresii
ACATCTCAATCAACATGAGGGTGAGTAAACAAATGAAGGCACATCATTCTGAGGGCGGAGTATCCCTTTAAGCTCTCGATCTATAAACACAAAGGGCTCCACTCTGCGCTACTTTGTCCTCCTCTTCCATCGAAAGCTTGTCATAGCTGAAAGAAGTAGGCGAAAACGGTGTCTGAGGCCAGAAAGAGAAAGCTGAAAAGGGATTTGCTTAGTGCCACTAGTGGGCAAAAGTTTCACTTTATCCCTTTAAAGCACAACAATGCTGGTTAAAAGCATGATTGATGATTTGCATGAAGCATTTTTATAGATCGTACCTGTCTTGTGTTTATTGATGACTGTGTATTGAAAAATACAGTCAAAACAATGAATAAAAGTCGAAACCGATTACTTCTGCCTCTGCAGCACCGGGGCTTCCACTGACTTGAACTGTGGCTCAGCCGCAAAGCTGTGATGATGCTTCAATGTTCGGAGGGGCTGAGATAACAACAATGACCTCTGCATTACATTACACCTGCACGTAGTGGTGTGAAAGACCCCGCATTGTGCATCAAAAGCGTGCAATGCATGAACAGAGTTCTTTAATCCTTACGAAGTCCATGAGTGAAATTTGCTGATTCTGTGAAGTAGTAACAAAACCTGCTAGCTCCGCTAAGTCTCCATTCAGGTGCGCATATAGTCAGCTGTTTCCCGTTTGGTTTCACTGCACTTCTTAAAGATATGGTCCCACATTTTGTCTAACACAGAATGCCTCTACACGATTCGATGCAGAATGGCAGGAAACTTTGTTTAATGCGGTACAATTAATAAAAAATCACTTTGTTGCTAAATCAGAGAAAAAATAAACTCACCCTGTTAGCTTCATGGTTTGATGGGCTGTCTGCAGCTTCCCCGTGTGTTAGGAATGTGTGAATACGATGTCCAAAGATGTGCGTTTGTACATCCTGCACAAACAAGATCAATGTGACCAAACCTCCGATAAAAAATCGCCACTGTCTGAGATAGACTAATGCAGTTACCTGCTGGCTCTTCCAGTTTACCTTCTGTGATGTCACACATCACGTGAAGAGCGTCGCTATTTGGAAGCATGAAATTCAGACGAACTACATTTGGTATCATTTTTCGTTAAACATTTTTAAAACCTTTTATTCATTCCACTGTGTTCCTCAAACGTGTTAAAGACAGTTTCGCTTCAAGTTTCACCATAGAGGTGATGATGTTTTGATTCCAACATGTTTAGCTTGTGTGACCTGCAGTTTAGTTTTATGGAACAGATTGGTGTATATACATGGTCTGTATTGTTGTGAAGAGATTTCAGTTTCATACTTCCTGGATCAGAAACACACAAATGAAATTGCAGTACAGAAACAAATCAGCCATAAATCCATGCTAATGTAAATGACAACAAAAATATCAGGGGAAAAAAAGTGTTGCAGGTGCTGCAGTAAGGGTGCATTGAATTGAAATTTTTCTTAATGCATGTACCCTGATTCTTTCCCACAGGTTTACCTGCAATCCTTCAAAGACCAGATGGCTACCGACATGCCCATGGACACCATGTCGGCCCCTCATCCTACCCCGGTTCCACTCCCTGATCCCACCCCAGCCTCCTTTCCAGCTCTCAGCTCCAGTACAGATCAGGACCAGACTCTGACCCACGAACCAGCAGTCACTGAAACCCCAGATCCTGCAGTGACCTCTGAGCACACCCCAGCTCAGCCTGCAGACCCAAATGTGGCCCCACAACCTGTTCCAGGTCCTGAGACACCCACAGCCACTCTACTGGGGCCACTGCCACCGCCCCTATCGGCCGCTTCTGCCAAGAACCCCAGCTGCAAGATCATGACGTTCCGGCCCACCATGGAGGAGTTTAAAGACTTTGCCAAATATATCGTCTACATGGAGAGTCAGGGAGCTCATCGTGCTGGCCTGGCAAAGGTAAGAACACCAACTCCCCCTCTTATATTATCATTCTGATCCCCCCATTTTTATTCCCATGAGCAACGTAAGATATACAGCAGATTTACAACATTTAAATGTTAACTCTTCTGTTTCATTTCCAGGTGATTCCCCCGGAGGGCTGGAAGCCACGCAAGTCCTACGACACTATTGAAGACATGGTGATTCCAGCTCCTATCATGCAGGTGGTGACTGGCCAGTCAGGTCTGTTCACGCAGTACAACATTCAGAAGAAGTCCATGACTGTAGGTGAATACCGCAAGCTGGCCAACAGCAAGAAGTAAGTAGATCCCCAGTAATGGGGCATCATTAAATTAATTTCTGAAACATTGTTTGTGGATTTCCTTCCATGATATGACACAGAAAACAAAATCCTTTTAATTTTCCTGTTTTTTTCCCTTGGATTTGATGTTTACTAACAAAATTCTGACGACTGTTTCAGTTAATGTGTAAAAATATTTTTTTGATAAATCAATGTTAACGTGTTTAATAAGAATTAGCTCCACACACAAGCTTCAGACTCAAATTATGATGTGATTAGTGTCTGATAGTCATGTCACTCTAAAAAATGCCAAAAAGATTACTTTTCAGCCTGAGCTGAAAATGAGTTGTCATTTGTAACTGTTTAAAACAGTAGGGGCGGTGGATTGTTTCAAGAATTTTGACAAAGATTACATCACTTTAAAGGAGGTTTTTGTTAGGCATAAGGAGTTTAGAAAAAATCTAGAAAAATGTTAAAATCTAGGGTATGCTATTGAATGCAAACATGGCCACCTGCCACAGCAAAAGAGGAATGAACGACTATAATCCCCACCGGAGAGGACTTTTAGCTATACGTTTACCGGTGTGACCTGATAAGACAATTAGAGCAATTAGGTGCATGCAACACTGTAATGTTGCACTGCTACTGCAAATGGAGATGCACTGTTTTAACAAAGTTACTATTTAACACTGTTCAAAGACGTTAAAACCCCAGAGGAAGAGGCCTGGCCTCTGTACCATATGGTGAAAATAAGTTGTGTTGCTGCAGATTTAGGTTGTGTTTCTACCCTCTGGTGGCTGTAAAATGCTTTAGAGTGAGTGAAGCAATTCTGTTCAATTGTATATTTGCTGATGTTAATGACAGTGTAAAATGACATAGAAGTAAACATATTTTATATCTGCAAATGACTCAATGAGTGCGCACAACTGTTAATTTTGTAAATATTCTTATTTTGTACCTTAGATCTTTTATTTATCTTTTATACTGCTTTTTTTGCACTGAAACTGGTGGTGGCTTAATCTTGTTGTACATGCGTATGATGACAATAAAGGCATTCTATTCTATTCTAATACTTAAAATCATCCATCCTATGTTTATTTATATTTTAGTGTAGTCATTGTGTTTTATGGGTCATACTGTAATCCTGAAACTTGCTAAAAGTAAAATGTACACTTTTAGTTTGAAAAGCTTCTTAGTGATTGAGAGCTCAAGCATTTAAGTTTGTGCTTTTTTAGATGTTTGGGGTTTAGCTGACATGCTTTGTTCTCACACACTTTTTAACTGTCATTGGGCCTGTTCTGTTCTTAGGTACTGCACCCCGCGCCATAAAGACTTTGATGACCTTGAGAGGAAGTACTGGAAGAACCTGACATTTGTGTCACCCATTTATGGTGCTGATGTCAGCGGCTCTATCTACGACGAGGTGAGGGTTTGTGCTGCTTTATTATACAGCACCAGTAAAAAGTATCTCCCTGTTTTATATAAATGTGAGAAAATTCTCTCTGGGTACTCGAGCTTTCTTCCACTGGCCTGTGACATGCATGTTGGGTTAATTGGTGGCTCTAAATTTCCCCAAGAAATGAATGCGAATGGTTGTTTGTCTCACTGCTGGTCCTGCAAGTGACTGGCGACCTATCCAGGATGTACCCTGCTTCTTGCCTGCTAATTGCTGGGATAGGCTCCAGCCACCCGCAACACCTACTTGAACTAAGTGGTACAGAAAGTCATTAATTCATTCAGTTTCTGTATCGCATAATCTAAATCAGGGTGGCAGATCAATCAAAGAGCATATACAGATGTTGCTAATTGCAGCACCGTCTGGTGGTCAGTGATCAAGCTATATGTTTTAAGTGGCATTTCTGTGCACATTTATCATGATAATGTGTGCTATTTTTCCAGGACATTCAAGAGTTTAACATTGGCCGCCTCAACACACTGCTGGATATGGTAGAGCAGGAGTGTGGAATTGTCATCGAGGGGGTCAATACCCCTTACATGTATTTTGGCATGTGGAAGACCACCTTTGCATGGCACACTGAGGACATGGACCTCTACAGCATCAACTATCTGCACTTTGGGCAGCCCAAATCCTGGTCAGTTATTGCTTTTTTTGTTTTGCTAACACACACATAAACACACACACACACACGTACACGCACAAAGGCTGGTATTAGGCCTGTCACTCTTAAATTATTTTTTAAAAAGATTAACAATCACCTCCTATGATGGAATCATAATCTTTTTGGTTTGTCAAAATGACCCAACAAAGATTTTTCTTTCTTCCTCCAGATGTTTATTAAAAAGTGAACCAAAAAAAGGCCATTCACTCATGTTAATGGCAACTATAGTGGCAAAAGGCAAACTAGTTTGATGGTCTTAGAAGTGCAAAGGTTTTAGAATTTAAAACTGTGAAGGATTTTATTACTGAGACACAAACATGCCTTGCAGGGACTGTCAGTGGCAAAGGGATAGCGGCCATTTTTCTCACTGCTTCACCTTAACTGTAGCTACATGAAGTATATATTATAAGAGGAAAGACTTAAGCTGAAGAATAGCAAGATAATTAAACGATGAAATGATTCATCAGTAGTTTCATTTTTCAAAGTCATTTAGGGCTTTTAAGTGTAATTTTAGGTTTTCAATTTTAGCAGATTTTTAAAAGCTTTAAATGTAACAAACTTATTTGATTGAGGTTAAATCATGAAGAAGAATGTTTGCACAATATGAATTTTACATAGATTGAATCAACATGTTTACCCCCTCTTTCATTTGACAAATACAACTACTGTCATTTAGCACACGCTTTTATCCAAAGCGACTTACATTTAAGAGAACAACACAAGCGTGAAATCAAAGAGTAGGATACAGCATGAACAAGAAGACAGCTGGCCAACGATGTAGTTATGTCAAGTGCTAATTAATTTTAATGTATGTGTGCTTGTGTGTGTGTGTGTGTGTGTGTGTATACACAAGTCCCTTGTAGAAATAAAATATCCATAAAACAAATTGAACAAGCTTTATTTGTTTTCTAATCATCAGAACAACCTTTTAGTTACTTCCAATAAAGGAAAGAAGTTGAATAAATTAACTTAAAAAAATCTTAAACTCTTACTAAACAGGGAAAATTTTTATTTTTATGTTTTCAGGCTAAATATATTTTTTTAAGGAAATGCTGTACTTTAATTCTGCACCCCTTCTAAAAACCTCATGGCGGTATTATTGTTTTGAAAATATAGCTTTTAATAAAAATGTCCCATACTCAACCTTTTATTTTATCTTAATGTCTCAAAACTCCCTGATTTTATCTTCTTCTCCATGTTTGGCCCTTCATTTTGTCTGCGCTTAAAGACAACAGTTTGGCCGGCTGCATCATATCAAAAAAAGTGTTGAGGACACAGGTTTCACCCGAACATTGCTAATTTGAGCAAAATTTGTTGTTAAGTACTGCAAACGGTTAAAAGCAGACCACTTTGAATAATATTAAACAAATAGATGTTGGTTCATGATAATGTGATGTTTGATTTGAAGAAAGTTTCTGAAAACATTTACCACACCTGCTTTTAGGAAGGTAGTGATTTCAGCTGACCTTTTGATTTTAAGTTTTTACATTGGCCTTAGGCCTTCTGTTTACACAGAATTGAAAGTGCCTGGTTCCTGAGGAAAATAACCCCCCCCATAACCTTCACTGTCTTTCTATTTAATTTTTTTCTCATGTGTGTTTGTGTCTTTTTTTTTTCCTTTCCCCATCTTGTCTCTCCCTCCATGTTGTTTTCCATCCATGGCACCCCAGGGGGGGCCAGAAGAGCCAATCCTGCTTTCTGAATTATAGTTTTATAACTGTGTGTGTGTGTGTGTGTTTCTAAGCCGTTCTTCTAGGTTTTCCTCTCACCTGTCTTCTTTTCCTTCACAGTATGTTTTCCCTCTTCCTGCCCACCTCCTGGTGTGCTGTAGGATGTGTGTGTGTGTGTGTGTGTTACAGCCCTCTTTCTCTGTGATGTGATCTCACTAGAATCATTGATTTTGTTTCCACACCGCTCACTGAGAGCAGGCATGCTTTGATACAATTTATTGTCAAAGTATGAGCACATCTGTGGATGAAGATGACATTCATCAAGCTACAGTACAGAGAAACATTTCTAGAACAAAAGCAGTGGGTCTTTGAGGGCAGCCTGCACAGATCGCATAGATTATGGTTATGTATGTTGAAAGATGTGTTGAAAATCTTTTCATGGTGCCAAGCGATGTTGTTTGACATTAACTGCACCTACAAATGCTGCATTGAGAGAATACGGATCACAATCATTAAATTAGCTGTATGCCAGCTTTTGCTGCACTGGTTATTTTTATCTTTTCTTTGGGTCGAGTGGTGTCATTACGCTCAAGCATTGAAGTAGAGTAAAAAGAAAAACAGATAAGGCCTTTTTAATGTAGCTGTTTTTAATTTTTTTCTTTTATTGTTTCTTGGTAGATATTTAGTTTTTAATAGAAATAGATTTAAAAAAAAACAATAGATTGAGATCATAATAATATTATTAATATTCACAAAACCAGACTGCAAATAATGTGTAGAAATGACTGATATATTTTTTTTTTTACTTTTGTACTCCTTTTCAATATAGAACACTTTTCCAAAAAAATCCTAACAAAATATGTAAATAACATTTTTTTTTTCCCCATTAGTGACAATATCTATCAAGTTATGAAGTGAGAAATGGGTATATACTACATCCCTTCTGTAATATGTTAACAAAAGAGAAAACGAACTTTGGCTTGGTTTGCTCAATCCAGTGTTCAGTTTTTGTTGTTTTTACATTGAAATCTACGCTAATAAGTACGTTCTTGGCTAAACGATACATCATTTTCATATTTAGGAAACATGAAATGGTAGGGAAAGGCTGGTATAAGGCAAACCGAATTTCAGAAAACGTGCAATACAAAAAATAATGTTTCAAGAAAGTTTCAGGGTGAAAGCATTTAGTTATGTTTGAACCTTTTCACCTGTGGTGTCACGCCTTAAGTTCTCTTTATGTTGTCACTAAATCCTCCCTCTCCTCTAAGAAGATTAGTTAGCTCTCAGATGGACGGATGCATGGACAAATGTGGTTTTTAATGTCCTTCTTCCCTGCTTCCCTGCCACATTTTTCACATCTCCTGAACCTGACTCATTTTCACTTTTATGCTTTTTGGTGATGGGGTAATTGCCGGCTGTTAAACAGAGTATGCCCCTTTAAAACACACATACTTGCTCTCTTTGTCTTTCTGTTCCTCTCCTATAGTGCACCCGTTTGTGAAATTAAGTGTATTCCCCCAGCAACTCTGTTCCCATCAAAGTCAGCCACCAGAACTAGCACTCCTCCTCATACACACTGGTGAAGGTGCAGAGATCACTTCCATGACTGCCAGTCACTTTCCTCCTGTCTTTATCCCTCCATCATTCTTTCCTCTTTCTTTTAAATGCTGAAAGCCTCAATCACCTCTTTACCACGACACACAACGGTACTTCCGCTGTCAGATGAAAGATTAGCCTCTGAGCATGTGAGGGAATAGGTAGGAAATGGGAGGGAAAGGCTGGCATAAGAGAATAGAAATGAATGTTTTGTGAAAAGAAGCCCGGCCGCACTTTGCAGGGAAGAAAGGAGTTGTTATGAGTCCGTCAGTTCACCACCCTCTCTGTTGTCTAGGAGTTTTGAACCATTTTTTGTTTGAAGGCTCCCAGAGGAGAGAAGTAAAGAGCTAAAGATCTGCATTAGATGTGTTAGTGCTGCAGTTCGGACAGTGGCTGTGATGTTCTTGGCTTTGAAATAATGTATTTTGTTACTTAAAGTGCATCAGGAAGTATTGAAGCAAAGTTAAATGAGCTCCCTATAATATCAGTATTTTTCAGCTATGATGTTGAGGAATTTAACCAAAAAAGTAAGATCTGATCTCATCAGATTCAAGGTCAATTTATTTAGTCATCATAGCATGTAGTATTAACATCTTTTTAACAAAAGGAAGTGTGGCTGCCACAGATTTTTATAGTTCTGTGTGAATCATTGGCCATGCTATGATAACTCCTACCCTGCCATATTCCAAGCATACGCTGTCTGTGTCAAAGTTTTATGTCGTAATTTCCTGTGTACATTGTTATTTGTGAGTTTCTCTCTGCTGCTGGAGTGACGGTCATTGGAAGGCGAGTGGACAAGGCAGCTTGCTGAGTGGTTCATTTTATTTCCTTTGTAGCTTGGATGGAGGGCTTGTCTAACAGACTTTCCATGTCATGCAGTGTTTTGAATTTGCACATTTACACAGAAAACTCTCATGATGCCAGCTAGATGTTTTCCTTTAAATAAGTGCAGGAAATGGACTTCCGGAGAATGAAGATCAATAAACACAGCTGACTTGAGACTGACTTTTTTAAAAGATTTATCCAACAGATCCCTGGTATGGGCTCAGCAAGACTTGAGGAATGTCATAAGTGCAGAGAGTTAAATGGGATTTATGTTTTTGAGCAGCGTTGCCATTAAACAATGTGCTGCTGCACACACAGGTTTACATATAAGTGATTTGCATAATATATCATGTAAAAACCGCTTGCTCATAGCTTTGTAGATAACACCTGAAGGACCTTGTGTGCCGTAGAAAAACCGGGGTTGTAGGGCAGTTTGGATGACTTGTTGGGTAAAACCACAATGTGAAAAGGTAAATGAGGTGGAGCCATGCCTATCCAGAGACAAAGTCTAAGTGCTTTACGTGGTCATATCGGCACTAGAGAACACCTGCTGGGCACATG
Source organism: Craterocephalus eyresii (assembly GCA_037177035.1). Lineage (NCBI taxonomy): Eukaryota > Metazoa > Chordata > Actinopteri > Atheriniformes > Atherinidae > Craterocephalus > Craterocephalus eyresii. The sequence continues at coordinate 9,942,276 of JBBBVT010000015.1, forward strand.
CAGTGTGAGATAGATAATGAAAAACCATAACCCAAGGTCAGGTTAGATTTGAATTAATGCAAAGTTCCCAGTTATCTCTGAAGGATAATGGGATCTGCCAGGAGTCAGAAGTTATTACTTTTTATTGTTTTTGTCTTACAGCCACAGGACAATTATTCTGATCATATAACCTGATTCATTCTTGCCTTTGCCACTTTGAAAGGAGTGAAAAACACATTTGCATTGTGTTCATGCATAAAGATTTTAGGGGGGCGCTTTGTATATTTAATGGCTTTTACCTAATAAAGATTCGGAACAACTCTTGGGATAACAATTTAAATTCAATTTATTTTGTTTAATCGGAATTTGTTTAGTTGTTTCCTGATATTGTTTACCATCTGATTTTGATTATAAACCTTTGGTGGTGTTGATCATATTTTTGGTCAAAAGCCGTTTGACTGGATTTTTGGGGGATACTAATATAAGTGTGATAATACCCTGAGCTGACTTTGACCGTGTGAAGGTCCTAGCTTTTGTCTACAGGTGGCAGTATGGCTCCATGTCTTTTGCAAGGCTTGCTGAGTTAGACTTTGTCTTTTACTTTCTTTCAGTTTTATTGCATTTTTTCTCTCTATCTGTGTCCAACACTCTTCCTCATTCTTCTTTTCTCTCATTAACTGTTGTTGCCTCTCATCATCTCTGCCTTTCTTATTTTATTCTTTTCTTTCTTAGTTCGTTATAAACGCCCGTGTTGTTCAGCAAGAAAGGAGACTTGCAGGGTTTTTCTGCCTGCACTTCATTGCCTTAGGTTTGTGGAGGCTTATACAACCCAGAGGAAATAATTGCAGTTATAAAGAGTATGTAATATCTTCACAAATGAACAGATTAGAGTTTAGCTTGCTGACTTCCTTCCCCCTCAGTTATACAAATACATTTGCTTTCTAAATGCAGCATCTGACATTTGTGGGAATGCTTCATACTTTACACTGCCTACCTCCTGTAATACCAGCATAAACATACCCGATATGGTAATTCCGAACTCTGCAGCAACAGAGAACCAAGGCCACCGGGTTTCCATGTTTGAACAGTAATGAGGTAGAAGTAGGAGGAAATATATTAAATTATGGTAAAACACACAAAGAGGGGGTGTTGGCATAGTTGTTCAAGTTTTTCACTTTGAAAATAGAGCATTAATATGAGGATAGTGTTGTTCAAAGCAGTGTGAGCAAAGGTAACGCGAACATCCTCCCGATATGGATAAGAAAATTGTTCTTGACAATGAGTACATGAGCGAAAGAAGTTTTACAGAGGGATGGTAAAGGATTTTTTATGGGCAATTTCATTTCTTAAACTGCTGAGTGCCAAGGGCTGAGAAATGACCCCGCACTCCCAAAACGGTCATTTCTCCTGTTCCTGCCCTTCACCGACTATTTTATCTGCTCCATCAGACCCTCCTTTCTTTTTCTTTCTACTCTCCTTCAGACCATAAGTTGTTTTATGCATCTCAGCTGTAGATTCATTTAGCACACCTGATAGAGACTGACAGAGCTTTGTCAACTTTATTAATTCATGACCTTATGTAAGTCCCGAATTTTATCGTTGGAATGTTTTTTCCCCTCCCCTTTGCCTTTTATATAACCAGCAAAGCAGCTCTGCAGACTTAGGATGTAGCAGTCTTATAATAAATTCACACTCCTGATCATACATGCGCATCCTGGACAAACTTTGTGGGGCAAAAGAAATGTGAATTATAGAAACTTGAACTAATTAGGAAGCAGAAAACTGTTTCTACAGTTTGCTTTTGAATCGTGAAATCAAGTTTGTACCCTTTCTCTTCTCTTTGTAATGGACCAAACTGATCACTTTTTCCACCTTTCTCTGCAGGTACACTGTCCCACCCGAACATGGCAAGAGGCTGGAGAGGCTGGCACAAGGTGAGACCGAGCTTTCTATTGATACCCATTAGCTTTTTGTTAGTGGGATATATTCAGCTGCTCCCTTGCTTTTACCCGTCTGATCAGTGTGCATGGAGTGTAACAGACTGTTGTGCAAACTATTTAAGAAAATATGTAAATGCTGCTTATTCTAGATATTCAGACTGTGCAACACCACACTGCCATATCATTTCTGCTGGCCCTCTGTTGCATGATAGAGTGGTAAATTAATCAGCTTCTCTCAACTCCACTCAATTTCCCCTAAACGGAGCATTGACAACACTGTTTAGAACTATTTACTAATCAATCAGCATCCTTTCTACAGTTTCTGTCTAAAAGTCTCCTTACAGTTAAGGGTGCAATGCACTGAAAAGTCTGCAAGTGAGAAGCGTTGGCATCCCACTTCCTCTCACTACACATGATAACATAGATTACTTAAGTCACCTGGCAGCTGAATCGGGGTGTAAGGAGGAAGTGCAGCTTAGAGAAATTCATGTGTGCAGGCCTTTGTGCCCAACAGATCAGAGGGGTTGAAGATGATTTGGAATAGATTGAAGTGAAAGCAGCTGCAACTGTTTGCTCTGTAAAAGGAACTGGGAGGGGAAAAAACTCTTGCAGAGCCCACACAGTGAAGCCCAATCGAACTGGCCTTCACGTCAATGAATGTTTATGGTACCAAGGTGCAGGCATTGACTGCTGGTGCTCACTAAACTGTCTTCACACATTTTTACTTTCCAACAGCATTACAGGTTTT